>JBBYHL010173132.1:0-29567 GCA_038381835.1 Adansonia madagascariensis | reverse complement strand
GATGCCCTTGTTGGCCTTAAAAAAGGGGATTGCAAAATGCCCCTACATTGGCTACTCCAAGAAACACCCCAATAAAAGTTTCCTTCATGAATCAAGGCATGCATGGTGTCCTAATGTGTCGAACACGAATTCGACACACTAGACGTGGAATAGATAAAATTTCTATTCTATTTCCTGGTATTGGAATAGGACCTAATTGTTAAATGGAATTGCTCATGCAATTTAACCCTGAATGATTATTATGAGATGACTAAAAGACTCGGAATAGCCACCAATATGTTTAGGCTAAGTGAGATTGATCACCTACTAGAGTTCATCTTTTTGAAGATTACAAAACTCTTGAAAAGAAACTTCGAAGACCGCCTAAAAATCAATGATTTATATGAAAAGGGTTTAAGAGTTGATTACGCATAAAGTGAGACATATCCCATCTGCCATGCTCGTATATCGATACCTATTAATCACGTGTTATCCTAAATCTTGATTATAGTCAGTTTTTATTTTTGATATTTAATTATAGTTCCCACATTTGAATATATTTAGAATTAATATTATTTTTTCAGTTTTGAGTTAATCAATTAATTTTTAAAATCAAACTATTTTTCGTACCCTTTCAAAAAACCTAGAGGAATACAAGAGTTTTATTTCTCAAGAAAATCTGAAATATACTATTTTAAAGAAGGTATTCCTTTGTTTAAATTAATTGATGAGATAACTTCTATATGTTAAAAGCATATATGTGGACTATTTTAATTCAGAGATATTACCTTCGATTTTAATACAACATATATAATAATTAATAAGTCATATTATATTTTTATTTTATTTTTTGTATAATAGCACCTAAAAGGCTCTAAAAGACATACATTGACACGAAGGTTCTCACATGGCCTTAATGGACATGTTTTGACATAAAGGTTCTTGCACAACTCTTGACTTGGTTTTGAGGTACTATTACCTAAATAACCTTGATGGAAATGTTTCAACAAGAAGGTTTGCACATGACCCTAGATTCAATTTTAAGGTAGCATTACCTAAATAATAGTAATGAACATGTTTCGACACAGAGGTTCCCACATGATCGTGAAGACTTCATTTTTAGGTAGTATTACCTAGATACCCCTAACAGACATGTTTCGACATAAAGGTTCCTGTATGTTCTTAAAATGTTAAAAATTTCCTATGATGACCTTAGATTATGCAAAATACTCTAAATGATCCTAAAATGCGTGGAAATTGCTAAAGCAACCCTAGATTATATGAAATAACCTAAATGGTCCAAAGATGCATAGAAAATGCAAAATGGTCCCTAGATTACATAAAATATTCTAAATGGCACTAAAATGCATGAAATTACAAAATAATCATTAAATCATGGGAAACGACTTAAACGACCCTAAAATGCATGAAAATACATAATAGTCCCTATGTCATGAAAAATGACTAAAATGGCTCTAGAGTACATGAAAGACATAATGGTCCCCAAGTCATGAAAAATGACTAGAATGCTCTTAAAATACATAAAATAATATAAAAGTCACCAACTAATGGAAAATAATTAAAATGACATAAAAATGCATGGATGTTGAAAAATGATCCCTAATATGCATGGAAATATTATTGAAAAATTGCAAAATGTCCCTAAAAGTTTCAAACACTTCTAAATACCCCCATGAACATCATTTTTCACAAAACTAAGTGCATCATACATGATTTTTACTCACAAAATATTTCATTAACATGAACATGCATGAAGGCATGATGATACAAGGAGATGTTGTCATGAACATAATATTTCATGAAAAGTGCATGGTAACATAAATCGTTATCATAATGCATGAAAACATTATAAAATGCATGTCATACATAATTATAAACATAAAATAGCCCATCAACTTGAACATTCATAGTTACACTAACATGCATGGTGATGTTGCCATAATTATAATATTTTCATAGAAAATGCATGAAAATGTGAATCATGATCATAATGCATGAAAATATCATAAAATGCATAAATTATTCATAATATAAAATAATGGTACCATGTAAACTAAAACTAGAGTTAAGACATAAGAAATTGCTTGATGAAAACCACATAAAAATGAAGAAATTCAACATAAAACACTTGGAAAGCAAGTTTTCTTTATGGAATCTGATTCTTAAGAAATTTTTAACCAAAATCATCAGAAAAAAATGAAAACAAAAGATTTGCAGATCATAGCTCAAGATTTGGCCATAAACATAGCTTTTATACCTTTGGTTCAAATCATCACTTAAGCATGGCTTAGAATCTTGAAGCTCACATAAGATAAAGAGAAAAATGAACAAAAACAAAGTAGAAAACCACTTTGAAATCAACTTTTTTGGAACTCTTCTTTCTCTTTTCTTTATCATTTTTCTTTTATGGTTTCCTCAACTTAGAACCAGCTTTGTCTTTCATTTGGATGCCCTAATAGGTTTAAAACCTTCCTTGGCTGATCAGCCATGATACCATGCACCATCGCCAATTTCTTAACAACTCACCCATTCTTGCTGGTAAGCGATACCTTTAAACCTTAGATATTCTAATCAAAGGGGCTAAAACCTTTTTATTGAGGCATGGTTTCAACTAGGTTTTGTCGACAAACTTAGATGCATGGCGTCAAAAAGACATCTGCACCCAAAATGGCTATATCATTGTTCCATTCAAGAAAAAGCTTTTAACTTTAACCCAAAATGGTATTCCATTAAATTTCAACCGAATTAAGTTCAAAGTGGTTAGAAAATAATCAAACTAAATGCTATTTGGTTCTCAAGTATGGTTAAAGTATTAATCTCACCTATTCCAAGCTAATTCAAGCTTCTAATGGTGTAGGCTGTGTGAGTAACTTTCATGCTCATAAGTCTTTTTGTTTCAATGTGAAAATAGTGGAAATCACCTTACACGATTATAGAGTGATCCAAGGTAATTAGAGAGGTGAAAAGTTAGCAACATTTGATTAAATAGTTTGTTCATGCCCAAAAATATCATGTAGTTTTGATATATTTTGCAATGTACCGATACAATTGCTTCCCAGTAGCCAAAATCCATGAAAAACATGAAGATGTATAAATACAATGCATATTGTATTGATACCTTTGCAATTGTATCAATACATTATGCAATTATATCAATATAAATGCCTTCTCAAGTTTTGGAAAGACCTTAGCTTGATGATGTATCAATACATTAATGAAATGCACTGATACATATTTGTGAATTTCAAAAAAATGATATTTTTTTACCTTTCAAGGGTTTCAAATGTTGCCCTCTTCTTCTTCGCCTATGTATTGGTGACATGACACTTGTAGTCATCTTTTTTTTTGTTAATGACCTTTCAATGAAGTCCTGAGATGTCAAAAATTGGTTGAGAAGAGAGATGTTTATTTTACCTGAGGTCTTAAATTGAGCATAGTTGGTTTGAAAGGGCCCAGATAGAATCTAGTGTCTACTTATAGCATATTAAGACTATCCTAGGCTACTAAAAAACTCAAATGACAACCAAAATTCAAAAAATCATAACTTCCATGAACAAGTTAGAGGAAATCATGGACAAATGTTTAGTAAAATTCTAACGGTCACATGCAAAATGAAATTGGACAAATACATGTCATGCATGAACCATGGAAACTTATTAACACTAAAATTAATATTAATTCCTATAAAGATTTAATACACCCAAGCTTTGAAAACATGTTTTTTATGAACATTAAATCAAACGATAAAAAAAATTAAAGAACTTGGTCGTTGATTTCACTTAAATGAATTAGGATCATGAAGCTCTTTTAAAGGATAAAACTTTCAAAATCAAAATGAGGATGATGAATGATATATATGATAAATGAAAAAAATGTTCAGAAGAAAAACAAAATTGAAAATAACTTTCTTAACTTAAAACCTTTGTTTTATCCAACTTAAAGCTTTGAAAATCATTTTTTTCCTAAAAAAAACTAAGATTGATGAATCGAAGGCATCCTCCCCTTTAAGCTCAGGGGGGAAAATCCCCTTGGTCGAAGCTCTCTCTTTTTTCATTTAATTGTTTTAGTTGAATTTAACATCACCAACTCGTAGTGGCCAATTTATTGTTTCATGCATGAACAAGCATATGCCAAAATGGGAGGTGGTAGATGATTATGTTGGATGTGAGATGTCTCCATTTTGCAAGGGAGACAAGTGGATTTTGATGAAAAATTAAGTTAAAATAAATAAAAAATTAAAAATTAAATATAAATTAAAAAAATAATACTATATGTGAAAAGTATAATTTGTATGTTAAATTAAGCAAATGAATTTAATTTACTAACCTTTGGGTTAATTTCTTAAGCTTATATAATCAAATTAACAAGTAATGTTTAAATTGGAAGAAATTCATGTATAAAAATCCTAATTAAAAATGATCATGTATGAAAATATTTAATTACGACCTTAAATATATGTATATGAAAAGTAATTAACGAATTCATGTAATGGAAACCCTAATTAAAATCAAATGGAAGAATTTAAATTGGAAGCACTAAAGTGTAAAAGAAAAGAATGTTATCCATTTATTTAAAAGATCAATCAAAGCTCTATATGTAAAAAATTCAATTAAAAATTTAATCATACAGGAATTCTAATTAAAAGACCTAAGGAAAATTGAATAAAAGGAATTGACACAAAAAATCAAATTGGAAGAATTTTAATGTAAATCGAGAAAAGCCTTTAAAAATTTAAACCAAAATTCCTATGCAAAGAATTTAATTAAAAACCCCATGCACCAAGGTTCCTACAAGTCTCATGTATCGAAGAAATTAATTTCATACTTAAGGAAAAATTCTTAGTGAGAAATTCTAGGCATAAAATTCCTAAGTGGGATATTCCATGCATAAATACTCCTAAAAATATCTTAAAAATATCCTGTTAGAATTCTAATTAAAAAGTTTTAAATTCTTTATTAAAAATGTAACTAAATAAGAAAGTCTCTTACGTGAGAAAAGAGAAAATTAAAAATTCTAAACTTAATAAAGTTAACAGGAAAAAGCTTATGGAAAGAAATTCCATACTTAAAGAAGCAAAAAAATTCAAAAGGGATTCGAGTTTGGAAAAAAACTAACTAAATACAAAATGCTTAATTGAAAATATTTAACAATGATAAAAGAATGAAAAATTCGAAACACAGAAAGATTTTACAAAAAATCCTTATGAAAAAGGAAATCCAAGAAACCATCCAAAATTAATTAAAAAGTATAAAATTGATATCTCATAATTTAAATGTCAATACGGACTTTTTCTTTACAATTTTTGATTTTCCAAAGGGAGTATCAACATAAATAAAGCACAAGTATCAGTAAAAATATATGATAACCTATTGGCAAATTTTGTGTAAAAATGTCTCAAAATCATTTTAACAAAGAAAATTAAATCAAGCATAGTACATTTAAAATAAATTCTATAATTCTATAGAAATAAAATTAAGATTGATTTTCCTCTTCAAACTTCTTTTTTTTTAAACCAAGTTTGCTCTATGAGCGTGGGATACAAATCCCTCGATCGTGCTCAAACGGCTATCAAAATATGACTAAATAAGTCCTAAAATGCCCAATCGTCATAGAGGGGGCCAACCCTTATTAGGACAATTACCATGTTATTGGTCTTGGATATTCCAGAAAATTAAAGAAAGGGCTTAGATAAAATTAGATATTTATACTACTTTGAATAGGATTCTCCAACTTTATAGAGGATTATTTTTCAACCAGTATAAATAAAGACTTAACCTTAACATTCAAAAGGAAAAAAATTAGAATTAAGAAGAGGAGTCTGAGAGCATAAGAAAGAGAATAAAGGAAGAAAAGAAGAATAAGTAGGAGAGGAAAAGAAGGAGATTACTATTAGCCACCATACTTAAGTTTCTTCTTTCTTTTTTTTTTTCTCTTTTCTTTCATTCTTGCTAGAATTTTTCTTATGAATTTGTTATTGAGCACATCAAATATACGTAACTAAAATTTTTGTTTGGTTAAGGGTGATTTCAAAGCTCTAGACATGATTTTTAATTTATTTTCAGATATTATTTATCAATTATATATCAAAATTGCTTATCTTTTTCCATTAAAGTAGTTTATGATTTTTATCCTAATTTGTTTAGGTGCGTAACTAGGTAGACCTTAACAGTTATCTATTGCTAGATTAGGAATCTTAATCCACAATGGCCTTGTTTTCTTGTTCATTAATAGTAGTTTGTGATAAATGATTTTGGTTAGGTTTTGTTGATTTTGATTTGGAACATAACCCATGTTAAATAATTCAAGCTTATGTGTTTATTGCTTATATCAACATGCTTATATCAACCTATCTTTCTTATCTTAAAGCTTCTATTAAATTAAATTTGAAGAGCTTATTTTAGATTATTGAATAGTTAGAAATTAAATAGAGAGCTTGTTATATTCCAAGATAACCTAAGGAATGATTAGGGTAGCAAAACTTGTTATTATCTACGACTGGCAATTGATAAGTTCATAAATCACATATTTATATACCTTTTATTTGTAGTTTTGGTTATGTTTTCTAGCTTTATTTTAGTTACTTATTTTACTTTTCAATTTCAAATTTATTTTGAAGAATAAAGCGAAAGCATGTTAATGAGGATGTTAATAAGCTTAAAATATCAAAATCACAAATATGGAAAAAGATATTAGAGTAAAAAAGATCAGATTTTATAGTAAAAGCTTGATTCTTGCACTCTAAGGAATATGTAAATACTTGCCTTAAAAGCATCATAATTGTTTAACTAAATCTACTATTAAAGTGACATATAGACTTCCTACTTTGAATATGATTCTCCAACATAAGGTTTTCAGTCACTATAAATAGAGACTTCACCTTGGCATTCAAGAGGGAGAAAATTCATAACTAACAAGAGTAATTAAACCTTGACATTATTTGTTTACATGAGTAATTAAATAAACTTGACAATTATCTATTGATAGATTAAGAATCTTAATCTATAATTAACATGTTTTCCTATTCATTGTAGCAGTTTGTGATCAATGATTTGGTCAAGTTTTTGTTGATTGCAATGTAGAACATAACCTAAGTTAAATAATCTGAGCTTGTGTATTTATTTCTTAGATCAACCAATCTTTCTTATCTTAAAATTTCTATTAAATTAAATATAGATAGGTTATTTAATAGAGAGCTTATTCTATTTAATGAAAAACGAAGCAAAGATTGGGGTAGTTGAGATTTGTTGCTATCTATGATTGGTAGTTTCAAAAGGTAATTGTAGATAATTCTGATAATGATTTATAGTTATATTTAGAGGTGGCAAATGTTCCTTAACCATACTTTTCATCATTATTGTTATTTGCTAGATATAAAATTTTTCTTCCTTAAATCTTAGTTTTACTTTTAAGTTTTCTTATTTTATTTGCATTTCAATATAATAAACCACCCCATTAAAGTTTACTTTGTTTTATTTTTTTATGTGAGGTCTTTTTAAATTGTTTGATAATATTAGATTAAAGTTTTGCCTCAATAACTTATAAATTGATAACAATCATTGTGGATACAGCTTTGCTTCCTATTGTACACAATAACAACCATAATTTAGTGCAAGTATTTAAGAGACACATTATTTAGTATATCAATTTTTGTCTCCATTCCTAGGGATTACTTTCTTTAATTTATTTGATACTTGGGTTTTTTTTTTAAATGTTCAAACTTCCCAAAATAGATATAGATCAAAACAAGCTTTGAAGAATATTAGAATTCACATCATCCTATCATAAGTCAAATGAGAAGTTAGCACATAATGTTCAATCCGAGCAAGGTGTGATGGTTGTAAACAATCGAACTCTTAAAGAGTTGGCAGCTTCAGATTCGGATTAACAACCATTATTTATTGAATATCCTAACCTTAAGGTAGCTTTTGAGCTTAAATCTGGTATGATCCATCTTTTCCCAGCTTTGCATGGTTTTGCTAATGAAGATCCAAACAAGTACTTTAAAGAGTTTTATGTAGTATGCTTAAGCATGAAGCCAACTAATATCTCTAGGAGAAAATCAAGTTAAGGGCTTTTCCATTCTCTCTAGCAGATTCTTAAAAAATGGCTCTATTATTTATCTTCTAAGACCATCACTACATGGCATGGGATGAAAACATTGTTCTTGGAGAAATGTTTTCCTGCATCAAAGGCTGCTAATATTCAAAAAGAAATATGTAGCATTCAATAGTACAATGGAGAATCTTTGTACTAATACTGGGAGCTATTTAAGAAACTATATACATATTGCCCTCATCACTAACTTACTAATCAACTGCTAATCCAATATTTTTATAAAAGATTTATCCCAATGGATAGGAGCATTATAGATATAGCAAGTGGAGGAGCTTTAGTGGACAAGACACTTATGGAAGCAAAGACCTTGATAGCTAATATGGTAGCCAATTCACAATAGTTAGCAATAGATTAGATTTGCTACCAAGGAAGGTAAATAAGGTTAGTGTCACTTCAAACATTAAAAAATAACTAGCTAATCTCACCTTTCTAGTTCAACCAATGGCCATAGATAATGTTCAGTAATCAAGGAAGTATGTTGCCTGCTCTATGGTGGATCATTCAATCAATATGTGCTTGTCATTACAAAAGAATAATTTAGATCAAGCCAATACTCTAGCTGTGTTTCAAAGGTAGCAAGGGAAACAAAGATAAAATTATCATTCTTGCTTGAAAATTGATAATGTTGGATGAATGGATCATTTTAAATCATAGTATTTAGGAAATTATCTGAAAACTTGCAAATTACAATCATCCATCAGCTTCAATTAACCATAGCCTTAAGAACAAAATCAATTTTAGCCACAACCTATGACTCATAACTGAGGTATATCCCTTGAAGATATAGTTAAATCTTTAGCTATTAACTCTGTGCAATTTCAATAAGAAACAAGAATAGCCATCATGAATTTGGAAATGCAAATGAGTCAATTGGCTATTAGCGTCACTAAATTAGAGGCACAAGGATCCAAAAAACTCTTTTCCCAAACTATCATTAACACAAAAGAGAATGCTAGTGCTATAACCTTGAGGAGTAAAAAAACAACTTAAGGAAGCACAAAAAAGAGTAAGGAAACTTAAGGATGGGATAAATCAAAAGAGAAATTCAACTATTAAGGATAATAAAGTCATAATTCCTATTAAGAATACTTCAAGACCTAAGGTAACTTAGAAGGTTCTTATTTCTGCAAATGTTTCTTCTTCACTTTTTTTTAGCAGATTTGCAAAGTCCAAAAAGGAGGAACATGAAAAAAAAATTCAGGAAACTTTTCATAAGGTACAAGTGAATGTACTTTTATTGGATGCTATTAAACAAGTACCACATTATGCAGAATTTCATAAAGAGCTATGCACCACCAAGCGCAAATTAAAGGATAACACGAGAATGAATATGCAATTTTGCAAAGAAAGTTTTCACCAAAATGTAAAGATCCAAGAATTTTCACCATACCATGCACTATTGGAAATAACAGGTTTGAGAAAGCCATGCTAAATTTTAGCACTTCTATTAATATTATGCCTTATTCTGTTTATACTTCTTTAAATTTTGGTTTACTTAAAGAAACTAAGGTTGTTATTGGATTTGTTGGTTGATCTAATGCTTATCTGAAAAGGTGTTTTAAATGATGTTTTAGTATAGGTGAATGAGTTGGCTTTCCCTGTTAATTTTTATGTTCTTGAGATGGAGGGCTCGTCATCTATGCCAACATCATTACTTTTAGGAAGACTATTCATGTAAAATACTTGTACCAAGAGAGATATTTATAATGGTATCCTACATATGGAGTTTGATGGCAAGATTATATGCTACAATATTTTTAAAGAAATGAGCAATGATGCATTGGAAACTATAATAAGGAAGAACCTTGAGCAAAAAGATTCTCAAATGCCAAGAAAGGTATAGGTTAAGCTGAAGACAATAATCAAACATTAATGGGTGGTAATCCATTAGATCAAAGCTTTGCCAACATGCATAATCATTTGTTTTCTTTTCATTTCCCTTTTATTATTCTTTTTTGTTTATTGTTTGTTTAGTATTTAGGTCATTTTAGGTTGTATTAGTTTGTCTAGTTTGAGTCTTCAGATAGTATTTTTGTTTGTTTATGTTTAAGTTCATTTCAATGCAATAATGAGACATAAATTGAGTAGGTCTAAAACTAGGATATTAGTGAAAAAATCGTCATGAAAATTAAGCTTGAAACATCATTCTTCATAAACCAATATTAGTATGATATGTTAGTTGAAAAAGAAGCATGTTTAGACCTAGGATTGACTTATATAAATATCCTTGAGAATTTTTACTATTTTAAACTTCAAAAATAGAGCTTTTAGGGTTTAAAAACTAGTTTTTAGATGAAATAACTTTATTAGGCTAAATATGTCTTTGAACTTTTATTATTTTAAATATATATATTTTTTGACATTTTAAATCCTTAAAGCACTTTTTCACAGCAATGACAAACACTTAAAATTTGTTAAACTATATTTTTTTACCAAACTTGTTAAACAGATTTTTTCTAACCTAAGTTTTTCCAGTAGCAATGTTAAACTAAGCTTTATAGCATCATCGAACCCAAAAGAATCAATCTAACTTGTCCAAACAACTTAACCGAACCTAATTGGACCTAAAAAATCAACAATTCATAATCGACTAACTCAAACCCGAAAATGACCTCAATTTGAAATGACAAAACTCAAAATGACCTAAACTTAATACTTATAACTTAAATTAAGTATAATCTTGCTTTAAAACTTTAAGTTAATAAAAATAATACTTATAACAATGTATTATTAATTTGTTTTAACTTCATAACTTATAATTACCATTTTGGATTGTGATGAAATATGCAAATACTCCTATTTTTTTTCTTTTATCTATATGTAAAATAATACAGTAATTATACATATATGGAAATTGCACATAGTATATTATATTATTATAACAAGTTTGTAATAAGTGATTAGTTTTTTTGAATTGTTATTGTAATTTTAAAATATATTATATTAGTTGGAATGGAATTGATTTTTTATAATTATAAATAGTGTTAAGAATTTATCACATTTTTTATTATTTTTCAATTAATTTTTTATGTTTTAATATGTCTTATGAGAGATTACGTCATTCTGGTAATTATTTCTATAATCTAAAAATTCTTTGTTATTTTATTTAAATAATTTTTTATTTATCATATTATAAAGAAATATTAATTAAAAAATTATAATTGGTAGGTAACATGATGTCTTTATTATACAAAAATTATTGTAGGGTGCCAACCAGAAAGGTGTCTAATTATCATTATATAAATATCTTTAATTTATATTTTTCTTAATCTTTTATTTTTTTCATTTTGTAATTTTTTGACTGAATGGTATTACTTTACTCGTGACACTAATTTAATTAGAGACTTTATAAATAATGGAGACCATTTGGTATGTATAAATTGATCTTACATTTGTTATCGTCTCTGTATTCTATGTAAAATACACATTATAAGATAATACTATAATGACAATTATTTTACCATGTGATTAGTTAGAATTTTTTAGATTGTTCTTATAAAATCTTTACACTATATATAGTTTCTAAAATTAAATTATTTTTTTAAAAAATATAATCTATTCTCATATAATTTAGAATGAAGTGCATAAAATAGGTTATTAATAATGATATTTGTATTTTGTCAAAATAATTTGTATGTTACGTTTTAATACAACATATTATCATTTAATTTAGAAGAAATTATCTAATCTCTTATTATGATACTTATATATGTTATTTTAATGTAAATGTCCTATTTTTAATGTAAATATGTAATCTTTTGAATCTTTTCATGTGATTTTCGAAGAGTATTTTAACACAGATCATTGATATACATATTAGTGAATTATACTGACTTGTACATTATATAGACACCTGATTTATCTAAGATTTTTAACATATCTTTTGACTTAAAATAAATTCCATTGATAGTTAATTTAATTACTTTTGATAATTTATAATTTGAATATCTTAAATTCAAACAAAAAATTAACATCGATTTTGTAAATTTAGAGTTATTTATTATAAAATTAATATGAAGTTCATCTTTTTAGGCTTTTAAATTTATTAAATCTAAAGTTACTTTTAGGATTTGAATTATGTATCAGATTTTTATTTGGTTTTGGGCTTCAAATTGCTAAATTGGTTTGAAATTTTAAATTGAATCGATCCATATCCATATTCATATCCATACCAATGTTTATTTACTAAAAATATAATTACAATCCAAACTCATCAAACAAGATAATATTTTAATTTGACTTTGCATTCAAAGAACTAGTTCAACAAGTTGTTTCTCAATCTAACATTTGGAGCTCATTTACTCAAAAAGGTTCAATACAATTGTTGAATGATATGTATACCTTATATATGAAAGAATCTTATCACATTAGAAAGAGTTAAGTTAGCCTTCAAAGTTTATAAGATGTTAATATTTTGTATGTAAGAGAATTTTAGATTTTTACTATAATCAAGAGAGATAAATAAATGGTTGAACACCACCTTAGACACATGCTAATGGCGTCAGATATACTTGATCCACATCAGGTATGATTCTTTTTAGATTTGATCATTAGACACGATTATATGAATATGACATATATAAAGTAATTAAAACATAACATGACATAATTGTATGTTTCAGAATTAATATAATATGAATTATTAATATATCAAAATTTATATGAATATAAAATATCTTAAACATGATTACGACAAAACAAAATATACAGACATGACACAAATACACATTGCTAGGTCTAATTATCGTTGGTTGCCTCACCTCAAACAATTGATCATGGACCCATGTATGCCAACGAAGGTATTGCATTAGGCTTCCTACTCACTGACTAGGTCAAGCATAATCATTGTTGGCCATTTCTCCTTATACAATAGATAATGAACCTATGCAGACTTGTCTAAAAGCCAAGCCACCCACTCAAACTTGAAGGCCCGCTCAATATTTGGGAGGGTTTGGACAAAAATATTAAGCTCAAAAGATGGGCTTGGAAAAAAAATAAAGCATGTTTAAAAATGCGACCTTGGACAAAGAATTTTGAGCCTCGACTCAAATAAGGTTTTATAATTAAAAAACTTATATTTTTATAATATAATTTTTTAACTTTATAATAATACTTATAATTTTGTTTTACTAGTTGTTATCTTATTGAAACATTTTTAATGGATGTTATACCATACATTTTAAAAAGAATATTAACAAAAAAATCTTTTAAAATATATTTAATTATTTAAAATTAAATTAAAAACATAGTTAAAAAATAAAAAAATAAAATGGATGAACCTATTTAGGTGTGGATTACTTATTTATAAATATGAATGAATTTAAACAAAAAAATCTACCCATACTTTGAGCCAGATCAAACTTAGACAAATCCATAATATGCTAATACTCTGCATGTAACTGGACCAACCTCATTACACCACATCATCAAGGTCTCTGTCTCTCCCTCTTCCTTAGAAGTGAAAAGAGTCACATTTTTTCACTCTCATTTCCCTTAACCTTTACTTTTTACTAACTTCCCCCTTTATATCGAACCCTTACTTTCTACTTGCTTCCTTCACATATTGACTTGAACGTTGAAGAAACAACACCTGAGGTTTTTGTCCCTATGTCCACTCTCGATACAAAGCATAATAACATTCTAAAGAGAGATAGGTTTGTTACAAAAATTAAAATTTAAACCACTAATTTCAATAAAACCATATATTAAAGACTTCCAAAACGCAAATAATGAAACTGATATTATAAAATACTTAAATGTAACAACAGAAGAGTAGTTGTTTGCAGTAATGCGTCTCCACCTTAACTTAGACAATTTTCTGTCTCCCTAATACTTACACACACATACGAACATCAAACAGAGAGACAGATATCAACATAATTGATAGACTGAAACATAACAAACTTGCTCTTCTAAGGCTTTTGGATTTCATCTTTGTTATTAGAGTTCCATAGATTATTGCTCCAAACAGCCTCCTTGTTATCAGCTCTGGGAGCCCAAGAATCACTATTCATGGTCTCCCAATAGGAATACCATCCGCATTCATAACCCAGTTTGAACCACGACCATTGCTCCTCATAACTCCATTTCAATGGCCAATCGTCCGAGATCAACAAACTCCCATCATCTCCCTTATTCTCCACCTCCGCCTCATTCAGAGGCACCAGCTCCGCAGGCCTGTTGCCATTATTTTTGTCCTCTTCCATAGCCTCAACAATCTCAACCTCAAACAACATTTCTTCGTCTATCTTCTCCATTGTTTTCATTGCCATCGACCTCGTTACTATGGATCGGTTATTGGACATGATGGATAGAGCTTTCCTGGCCCTGATACCATCTGTTCTAGCCTTTGCACTTATTCTTGCATTCTCACTCTCTTCTTCTCCTTCTTTGCTTCTCTTTTTACCTCTCCCTTCATAAACTGAGCTAACTTTTGCCCTCTTCATTGAAAGAAGAGAGGAAATCATTAAAGGCTTTCTCGGCAAAACGAGAAGAAACCAAGAAAAAGACAGAGAGAAAGAGGTAGCTAGGAAGAGTGTTTACTGGGAAAGAAAGTGGAAATGTGGGTGAAAATATTTAGGAGCTTTTAAGGGTAGTAAAACGTGCATGTTTGTAAAGTGAGGAAACTTTTCTAGGATTTCCATTTTCGCGAGAAAATCCTGCTCATACGCTCATAATGAAGTTACCATGTTAAGAAAAGATTGCCCAAAAGTTGATTTCTTTTTTTTAAAATTTTTTTCATGAGATAATCATTACGAAAAGAAGGAACGTTACTAATACCTTCTACCATACGTGGCCAGCAAGTAGGCCTCCTGGAAATATTTGCCCATGCAAATTATGGGACCCAGCAACCGACAATGGGGTTTTTTCCTTTCTTCATTTTTGTAAGAATGGGGTTTGGAAAATAGTTTTTCATTTGGATTTTGGAAGTTTCTTTCCTTTTAAATGTGAGTCTTTTCTTGGCTTTGATGTTTTAATGGTTTTGAAAGTTGGATTTTAACGATGGGTATATAGTTTAGCATGTTTATAAATTTATATACGGTTAGTAAATTATTCAAAATATATTAATAAATAAAAAATTTTAAAAATAAATATAAATAATGATATTTTTAACAAATAATATCATGTGATTTATTATTAATATATGCATGAAATATAAATCGTTTCTATGATACCAACCACGTTTAAATGATGCATATGCACGAGGTTAGTGTTTCTATCTGTCTCAGATATTTTTGGTCACAACAAGGAACAAGGCCTCATCTTAATTTCATACCTTTGGACTTAACGCTAAAAATACTTTCCTGACTTTCTTTAGAAATTTTGCTATCTTCATACATATAGAAGTATAGTTAGAGCAAGTTTTCTTTCCTTATTTGTAAAAGGAGAAGTTATAATGCATACTTTATAGCATTAAAAACATAAAAAAAAATTATTTGTGGGTGTTATAAAGCAAGAAACAAACTCTTTGAGTTAAAAATACATTATTAGAGAGAAATAATCGTACATTAATTAGTTAAGAATATGGATTATGACTTATAAAGCAAGAGTCATTTTTTCCTATTAAGGCGTTTTTTCTCAAAGGACAAAACTGTAAGGACAATTTGTGCGCTGTTCCAAAGCGGACAATACCTTATAGCAGGTGCAGTCTGACAATACTTGCGTCAACAATCCCATCGTCTGTGAGAGCCGATAAGCCATAAGCTCATAAGTAAAATCTCATTCAGGTTTCAAAAATATGAAACTTGGCATATAAACAAGTAACACTAAGTTACCAAGTAAACATGCATACTTGACTTACACAAAACCTGGCATATAAATGAGTAACACCAAATTAACACATAAACTTGCCTACTCAACCTACGCAGTCTGACAATCCTTGCATCAACAATAATTGGCGCTGTTTATGAGAAACGTTCCCATGACCATAATTCCAGTAACTTATAATCCACGGTCAATGCATTTGATCTAAAATCATGGCACATCCCAAACAAGTGATTTCGCCTATCCATTCAAGCCACCACTGCCATAAGCCCTCAACTTATTGGACCCTTGCCTGATGTTATGACACCTAGCTCTACCATGATATCGAGACTTGTTTCGACAACTATGACAGCAAGACCAATCAACCTATATTCCCATACGCGATCCCCCATTTCCAAATACCATTCTCGCTAGGTATCTGGGCTCAGCTGTCAAACTACTTCTAAGGACTCCTAATGTCTCTCTTGCCATTATCATAACAAAAGCATACTATGCCAAACGTGAACACCACCACCCCCCAAAGCTTGTCAACCCCAAGTGTCATTGTTGTCGACCTAAACTTCCTAAATGTCCCACCGACTAAGCCGTTAGCGATAGATTTGGCAAACCTAATGACTGTGGGTGCTACACCTTGTCAGTACCCCATAATGTTTATGTTACCATAGTTTGACCTACAAAGCCATTACCTTGCTTAATCCCAGGTGCTTGTAAATCAAATGGCAGCTCAACAGGCTGTTATACAACAACAACAATACCAGTAGGACATGACAACACAGCAGGCCATCATACAACAATAGCAGCAGATTAATCAGCTTTTCCAGGCACAAGCCAACTAATAAAATCCATCATATACTTGCCCCAACACTAGAAACCCATGTCAAAACACTAGGAACCATACCTTAAGCACCAGAAATCACACTCAAACTAACTAACAGATAAACAAAAGAAGCAACGAAGCCTAAGATAGCTCCTATTTGGCCCCAAATTGAAGTCAACTAGCAGGACAATGGGAAATCACTAGGCCTACACACTTGACACAAAACTCTATCTTAACAAACCAGGCGACAGTCTTTCGATAAGAAATTAAGAACCTAAAATAACCGTATAAGGATAACTAGGAATGCCCATAGGTTAAGCACAACCTGTTGTCCTTGGTCATTCAATAAGTGTCGATCCCTGAAAAGATCAAGCTCTCACCAGAAACTAATGATGGCATGGAAAACCTTGCTTATCACCTCAATCATTTCTAAGCATTCTATAATCTTTGGGACATTTTGGGAGCTGATCAATGCTGAATCTTTCCCACTACCTTCTACAAACTTACTAAAACTTAGTTGTACTCCCTCATACTAAGGTTTATCATCAATGTCAAAACAATTAGGTAGTCAATTCTTAGCCCATTTCAGTTGCTGCCGCACAGCAGCTAGAATGGCAGCCAGCGTGATGGCTATCAAATATAATCCTGACAAAACACTTTGTGAATATTTCGAATACTTTAACACTACCACACTAAAAAGTTAAGGATTTGAATGAAGAACGAGCTAACCAAGTGTTCGTGTTAGGAGTATGCCATAAGCACGTAAAATGTGCCCTAATGGATGCCCAATCGATGAAATTATACCAATTTTATGAAAGCAAATAAAAAAATACTAATGTTGAAGATAGCAAAATCATAAATTATAAATTTAAATGGCCTGATAAAGAGCAAGGAGATCACCTTGGGCAACCTAGTAAGAAGATGGATCTATTTCCCCAGAGAAGGAAGATGGATTTATTTCCCCAGAGGAGGAAGATGGATAGCCTTGAGGATAATAAGTATGAATTGATGGGGAGCCAAATCCAAATAAGCACAAAGAAAGATTTGACTCCATCTTACAGTAAATATGAATCTTACATACCCTTCAATGCCAGTAGGAAACAAATCCTGCACGCCATAATGAGAGCAGGTTTGGTCAAATGACCACCACCTATGAAAGCAGATAAAAGTCATAGAAATCCTCGGATGCACTGTGAACTCTATGACTACATCAACCATGTCGCGGAAGAATGCATCATTTAAAAAATGTCATCGAAACACTGATACAGAAAGGAAAAATAAAAAAGTTCATCAAAAAGACAATGACGAACCCATGCAACAGCCAGACAAACACCTAAACAAAGCTACAGGAAAGCACCCGATTATGGGCATGACCAATGTAATCATAGGTGGTAATGAAAGTTAGGGGACTAGTAAGTCCAAAAGAAAATCACACCTACGATCTATTATGGTGGTCAACACATATCCTAAATGGATCAAATAGGATGATTGGATGGTAACTTTCGGTGAAAAGGATAATGAGCTAGTCATGGTAATAGACACAGCTCAATAATCATGTTTTCCATCTTAGGGAACTATCGTGTTGATAAAATCTTGATCGATAATGGTAGTGCAATCAAGATCCTATAATGGAGTGCCATTTAAAAAATAGGATAGAACATCGATGACCTGCACCCATCATTACCGATATATGGATTCATTAATCAATTGATCCTCATTAAAGGATCCATAACTTTACTAGCTACCTTAGGTAATAGAGACCACACAGTCACAATAATGGTGGATTTCTTAATAGTTGACAAGCCATCGACTTATAATGTCATTCTTGGGCAACTGGCTATTAAAGAAACAAAATTAATTACTTCAGTATATTGCTTGAAGGTAAAGTTTCCAATCCCAACAATAGGTAGGACATATGAAAGTAAACCAAACGACTACCAAACATTATTGTCTAATGTCCATACAATTAACCAAGAAAAATGGCATTAACATTAATCGCAGTTTATAAGCTCTAGCAAGAAACAGGTTGTTAGTAACACAATCACATCAACAGCTCCAAGCATTTTGAACCTCGAAAGTTTATATGCTAGAAATGATTTTTATCATCCCAAGCCTCAGTCGGCTAAGAAAACTATAAAAATATCTCTGTGCTCACCAGACCCAGACCTAGACTTATTCACAATGGTAGGGAGTTCATTGGAGCCAAAGGCAAAAACTGACCTGACCAACTTTCTGATAAAAATCTGAATGTTTTTACTTGGTCAATTACAAACATGCTTGGTATTGACTCCAATGCAATAAGACATGCATTGAATGCCAACCTGCCTATTAAACCAATTAAATAAATGAAAAGAAAATTCACCCCGAAAAAGGCTTAAGGCGGTCAAAAAAGAAACCAACGAGCTTTTAGCAGCTGGATATATAAGGGAGGTGATGTATCTTGAATGGCTTGCAAATGTTGTGATAGTAAAGAAGGCAAATAAAAAATGCAGAATGTGCATTGATTCACCTACCTCAATAAGGTATCTCTCAAAGATAGTAGCCCATCGCTAACAATAGATCGCCTAGTCGATGCCTCGACATGACACTCTTTCTATTCCTTTATAGACACCTTATCTGGATATAATTATACATGAATGGACCCGTAGGATGAAGAAAAAATAATTTTCATCACTGAAAAAAGAATGTTTGCTACCAAGTCATGCCCTTTGGACTAAAAAATGTAGAGCCACCTACTAGTTATTGGTGAACAAAATCTTTAAAAACCTGATGGGCGATCCATGGAAGTGTATATCGATTATATGCTATTAAAAAATATGTCAATTAAACAATATCATTGACATCGTGAAGACCTCTGATATTCTAAGAAGGTACAACATGAAATTAAACTCCTTAAAATGTACATTTTGAGTGACAGCCATAAAGTTTCTTAGATTCATGGTATCTTCTAAAGGAATTAAAATAAACCTAGAAAAGATCATGGTGATCTTGGAAATGCCCCTTCAAAATTGAAAAATAAGGTACAAAGGCTAATAGGAAGAGTAACAGCACTAACAAATTTTATCTAAAAGTTAGCTGATAAGTGTCTGCCCTTTTTAAGCAACTCAAAGCAACCATTAGATATAAATAGACAAAAACTGTTAGCGTGCATTTGAAGAGCTAAAACGCTAACTCAACTAGCGAATCCCTCACTTGGCGACCCCTTATTTATTTATCTTAATGCGTTAAATGAAAAGATCATCGTTGTTTTAACAAAATAAAATAATGGGATATAGGCACTTGTTTACTATGTTAACAGGGGACTCTAAGCAGAAAATGTAAACTATATAAGGATAGAAAATTTAATTTATGCACTTGTCGTAGCTGCAAGAAGACTACGCTAATACTTCTAAGCACACCCCATCAACCTACTCACTAACCAATATTTAAAGGATGCCCTATAGAAGGTTGACTCACTCGGAAGAATGATATGGTGAGGCATTAAGTTGAGCAAATTTAGATTGACTTATATTTCCAGAAGAGTAATTAAAGTAGAGTCATTAATGGACTTCGTCACTGAATTCTCTTTCATGATGGCGGATAAGCTAGAAGAGATTGTCATAACTTTTTCTAAATCAAAAAAGGTGACTCAATCGTTTTCCAGAGCGCATGATCAAATTACTACTAGCTAAATGAAAAGTAATGAAAACAAATGTTGGGAGCTATACACTAACAGGTCATCAGGAAAGAAAAAGTCAGAGGCTGGTGTTCTCTTAGGTGATCCCAAGGGGCAGGAGTGGCAATATGCCTTATCTTTCAAATTCCCAGCCTTAAATAATGCCACAAAATCTAAAACATCCATAGTTAAGATAAAGTTGGCAAAAAACCTTAGAGTTACCCACTTGAAGGCATATACCGATTCCAGTTGGTGACAAATCAAATTAACATAGAATATGAAGTCAAAGATCAGTTACTAGCTAAGTACCACAAAGTGGTTTCAAAGCTTGGCAATATTTTTGATCATATCTTCTTTGACTAGATTCCTTGCTAACAAAATAATCAAGCTAATTTTATTTCAAAATGGCAAGCATTTTGGATGTTACCACAGAGAAAAGATTTTGCTTAAATCTACTAGATCATTTAGGTACAATTGACACATCTACGAGATAAGCACAAGTGCTCGTAAAAACTTTATTGTATTTCTCCAGGATAATGTCATGCTAGATGATTTGTTGCAAAAAAGATGAATGAAAAAAAAACCAAGTATGCCATCATTAATGGTATCCTATATAAGAAATCTTTCACATATCTTTTACTCAAGTGCCTAGATCTAGAAGAGGTGGAATATGTCCTGTAAGAGATCCATGTAAGGATCGTCTGGGTACAATTAACAACATTCATGAGATAAGCACAAGTGCTCACAAAAACTTTATTGTATTTCTCTAGGACAACGTCATACTTGATGACTCATTGTAAAAAAAATGAATGAAAAAAAAGCTACCAGGTTTGCCATCATTAATGGTATCCTATGTAAGAAATCTTTCACTTATCTTTTACTAAAGTGCCTAGATCTAAAAGAGGCAAACAATGTCCTACGAGAGATCCATGAAAGGTTCACGACAACTATCTGGGAGTAGGGTGTTAGCATAGAAAGCCCTTAAATAAGGATTTTTTTGACAACTATGAGAAAAGAAGCCACAAACCTGGTCAAGAGATACGACAAGTGCCAGCAGTTTGCCAAGGTACCCAAACATCCGGTAGAAGCACTAAAATAGATATTCATCGCATGGTCCTTTTGCGTATATGGGGCATTGACATATTAGGCCTATTTCCACTAGCAAAATCATAGCAAATGTTCTTAATAGTATGTTGCCACTATTCACCAAATGGGTGAAAGCAAAACTTGTCATCACGATTACAACCAAATCCATGAAGAGTTTTATATAAAGGTTCATTGTCTACGAATTTAGAATTCTAAACATCATTATAGTAGACAATAGGAAGCAACTATCAATCGATAAGCTAAAAGAGTTTTGTGAAAAGTTCTATATCAATTTAGTGCATAATTCGATTGCCTATCCATAATCTAATGGGCAAGTCGAGTCCATGAATAAAAACATACTCAACCACTAAAGCAAAAACTAGATGATGCTAAGGGAGCTTAGGCAAATAAAATACAAAAAGTTTTATGTGCGATCAGAACTACAGGAACAAAAACAATCAGAGCCATGCCCTTTAGACTAGTTTATGAAGCAGAAGCGATAATCCAGATAGAGATAGGAATTTATAACATTCAAACTGCTAGTGTTGACTTTGAGCTAAATGCATTACATCTAAGAGGAAATCTAGACCTTCTTGAAAAAAATAGAGAAGATGCCACAGTACGAATGGTGGCTAGAGCACAACAGGTTTCCAAGTACTACAAGAAAAGAGTAAAAAACAAACTTGCATGAGGATAAGCCAACATGCATTGCGCAAATCAAAAGTGGCTATATAAAAGGTGATAAACAAAACACATTTCACCAAAGTTTTTTTGCACATGAACTTTTGAAGAAAGGTGATATTAATATTTGCAAAATTAGCTCGAGTGACAACCTGGTAGATCTATTCATAAAAGCTTTTCCAACTTTAATTTTCAAGAAGCATGTTTACAACATTGGAATGCATCGACTTAAGGACTTTTAACATTGGAATGCACAAAATAAATTAGTTTTATTTTGAGAAGAAGTAAATTTTTTATGAATATTGTACTCTTTTTCCTTCATTAAGTTTTTGTCCCATTGGGTTTTTCTTCATAAGGTTTTAATGAGGCAAGTTCATAGTGAATAGTCATCTAAGGGGAAGTTTTATAAAATATACATGCATGTATGGATGACTATATACCTTATATAATTAGAGTTTTAGGTTTTACTAATTGCATACATGTAAACAATTAATGGTACAATGTATTGAAAAATGTATACTCTTCACTATATGTACATTTGAGTCCTATGTAAAGACAAATTTCTTTACTAAAAAATATACAAAAAAATACAAGAATAATGGTGCATAACTAGTTTCTAAAGAACTAGATTTTAAAGCTTATATTTTCTTTGTCTTGATATCTCTTTCTCTCTTTATTTAAAATAAACAGAGATTATTGACTTACAAATTACAATTTATTAAAAAGAAGGCCACAAAGAGAATTGTTCAAGTTTTTGAAGATGAAAAACAAAGGCATGTTAGAAAGTTGGCTGACTAAAACTGAAAGCTGACAAAAAAATAAATAATGTTTTAAGATGTTAATCAATATATAAATTTAATCATCTTATTAATTTCTTCTCATCGATTTGCTATGGAAACGTATGGATTTATTAACAAGGATTAGATCAAGTAGGGTACTCCTATTTTGGTTTTAACTTTGTTGTTAAAAAAAACTAGTTAAGGCAATACCTTCATGGTATTTTGCATATTGCTGTTATATATTATGGTGACCAATAATTATAATGTTGTAATGGGTTTTTGATCATTAAGTGATTTTTTTTAAAAATGAGGGAGTCGCGATCAATTAGGGATGGCAACTGATTTGATTATTTTTTAATATTAGAATATATATAAATGTTATAAAATTGGAATCCCCTTATTATTTGCTTTAAATTTGAATATTGCTATCAGAATATGAAATTGAATTAAATAATATTATTAGCCAAATATTCAAATCCACTAAATATCTAAATTCAATAAATCAATTTTAAAAATAAAACAAAATCAAGCAAAAAAATCAAATTGGAGGTATTTAGCATAATTAATTAATTATTTATTTATTTTGAAAAAAACATTTTTAAATTATTATTATATTCATTATATTTTATATAATTTAATTTAGTAGCATGTTTTTTCAAAATTCAAAATTAGCTTACTGAGTAAAGTCTTTAGTAGTTAACAAAAAGCCAAGGTTCAACTCTCTTCACTGTATTTTCAAATAAACGGATAATAGATTTGGATTGTGATATTCGAATTAGTTATCTGCATAAGTAATGTGCTTTGGTCATTTAAATAACATATACCCAAGGGTTTATTTCTGCATTCACTTTGAAGCTGTTATAGATAAAATTATAATATCGAAATCTGATTATTATTTGAATCCATAAAAAACGAATCACATTTTGCACATATGCGAATCCGCATTATCTATCGCCATCCCTACCATTAATCTTTCTTTTTTGTTAGGTGTGATTGGCCACTTCAAAAGATTTTCACCTTTTAAAAAAATTTTAAAATTAATTAAAATTTATTAAAAAGATAATTTTTTTTAATGAGAAAAATCAAAATTTGGGTTTGGGGTTGTGCGTACATCTGAGAAAAATAGTTTTTTGATTTTTTATCCCAAAACTATCATTTTAAAGGCCTAAAGGATTGATTTTGCTAAGGGTTTTTTCCAAGGCTTGAATAAGGGTTAAAGGCACCAAAATGAGTTTGATTTTCGGTAAACAAATAAGCCTATAGGTACTATCAAGGTGAAAAATAAGGGCTAAAAGTTCGTTTTGATTTTCAACACTGAACATAGCGTTTAAGGAGCTAAAGGTAAAGTTTCATTAAAAATAGTTTAGAAGGCTTGGTTAAGTGTCAAGGATATCAAAATAGGTTTATTTTTTATTTAAAATAGGCCAAAAGGTACTGCCAAAATGAAAAATAAGGGCTAAAAAAATTAATTTTAAAGTAAGTAAATTATGCGTGAGTGAAAAGGGAAGCGAGGGATTAATAGGGCATTGGCCAACCACCCTCACCTTTATGTCCCTTTATATTTTCTCCTTCCTTCCTTGTCCTATTCTGCTTCTTATTGGCCAAATTTCCTAATATGTAGATTAAGCTTGAATTCAATTGGCCAAGCTTGGTACCATTTCCTCATTAATCACAAAATTGCCATCTTCATCCTCCTATTTCTTCCTTTTATCTTTCAGAACAATTTCCAACCTATTTTGGCTTATTCTAATTTGTTTGTAGTATTCATTTTTTCTCATTTTTCGAGCATTAGGATTTATTTCTTTTTCTTTGTTATCCCTCATCATATACAATTTTAGTTCCTCCTTTTTAATTTTGTATGATCTCCCCCAAACTTGACTTTTAAATTTTCTCAATTTGGTTTCTTCGATTTAATTGATCTTCAATTTGATTTCTCTAATTTAACATTTTCCCTTATTTTTCTCTTAGTTGGCTCTTAATTTTGACCTCCTATTGTCTTAATACCTTCAATTGTTTCATCAATTATCCTCCTTTAACATCTTACTTAGACAATTGGTTTTCGCTTTTCTCAATTTTACCAGTTACATTTCTAATTTCATTTTCCCTAACTTTTTAATATTTTCAATTTGGGCTTTTTCCAATTCCATCTTTATATCACCTTAGTAGTTTCAATTGATCTTCAATTGCATTCCTTTGACATTTTGATTTTGCTAATTACACATTTCCTCCTTTCAATTGCATGAATTAGTCATCTAATTGGATTTTCCCCAATTTTCAAAATATCTTTAATCTAGCTCTTTTGATATTAATATTCGCTCTGGGAAGTAAGGAAAGAAATACATTTAATACTCAAGGGCCTTGAGAGAATTGATTTAATGGTAAAGATAAAATTAGGTTTTTCTACAGATCAAGTTATTTTTTTGCTCATTATAAAAGCCCAAATTTTTTCTTCATTCCACAAATTTCTTCCTCTCTCTCTCTCTCTCTCTCTCTCTAAACTTCTATCTTTTTTCCCTCTCTCCCAAGTTTTCTTAATTAACTACCAAAAATATATACAAAACATAGAAAATAGAGAAAGATATAAATTTTGGCCAATGACCATTGTCATCAATGTCATGCTTTATTATCAATCATTGATAGCTGACTGTTGATTGATCCTATATTTCACCCACCCCTTGTTTTCAATCTTTTTTTTTTTCATTTTAGACCTTTGTTTCTCCTAAATCAAGCCTAAAAGCCTAGATCTAGAAAAAAAAGATCATAAGCTAAAATCCTTTTTCCATCATTGGCCACTGTTAGATTAACCCCAAATTTACACCATAGCTTCTTCCTCACCCCTTCCACATCATTACCATTGATGTTCTCTTCACTACCATTAAAACATCATAAACCTAAATAACCAAAAATCTTTAATGGTCTTTTTTGTGGTTTTGTTGTTCTTATTGCGTACTAATAATTATGGTATTTTTCAAGGTGCTCGTTTTTCATTCTTTCTGTGAAAGTTTGGCTCATTCTGAAATAGCTTCTTAGTTAGATTGATACTGTTATAGTGGGTGAGTGATGCTAGGTGGGTAGCTTATGCTTGTATGAATTGGTGGTAGTCTAGTGGTGAGGGTTTTGATGGCCTGTGGTGGATATCAAATTATGAGTAATAATCACCCTTTCCTATGGCTTGGTCTCTCTTTTCCCTTATTTAATTGCAAAAAGGAAACTTATTTACATTGAAAATTGGTGGACTAAAGATTTTAGATCTTTGCTACTAATAACAAACTGTCTTTATGAATTGTATGTGTTATTTTGGTTTTCAATGCTAATGATATTTTGGCTTTAATTTTTGCATTATAATTATGTTAGTCATTTTTATTTTAAATAAGAACCTATTAAATTCTTGTTTAAATCTTGCTAGTTATTATGGTTTGAATAATTTTTTAAAAAAATCATTTAGAATGTTTTATAGTTGTTAAAAGCTTGTTCAAGGGTCGAATTACCTATTCATGCCTGAAGGCCCATTTGACATTTAGGAGGGTTGAAGCAAATATCTTAAGCTCAAAAAATAGGCTTAGGCAAAATCTAAAAAAAAAAAAAACTAATGTTTTAGTCGAGATGCGCCTTAGAAAAATTTGCCCTAGGCTTTGTTTGATTGAAGAAATTGTATCTCGATAAAGTTCAGCCTCATGCATATATTAGATTTCAAAAATCATTAAAATTTAAATAATCAATGGAAGATATAAATATAAAAATAGTTGAACTTCTCTATGGATCTTTAGAAAGGGGCCTATGTTTAGTAAACCATAATAATTTTTTTTAAAATTAAAATATCTATTTAACTAGGGTTACTTGACTTTCAGATCTTATAATTTGGAGTTTATCCAAATCTTGAAGACTACTCACAAAAGGCAGCTTGGCTTCTAGAGAGGATCTTCAAGATCATGAGCAAAACACATGTCATGCCTCTAATGATAATCCATAAAGTTGGTTGTTAGAGCCTTCACAAGGTCCAGTGGTTCTCTGGTGCTAGCCAAAAGGCTCCTAAAGCTTTAACCAAAAGGTAAAAAAAGCAGTCATTTTCAATTTCACATGACCAAAAATGACTCAAAGTAGTCATAAGAATGTGAAATAGTGCTATAAAAAGATATCAATAGCTATGTTTGGCCTTCTATGGGTGACAACTATTCTCTCTAATGCTAGAAAACTATTTCCTCACTTACAATCAGACTAAAAACAATTCTAGATCTCCACATATGAAAGTAGCACAAAGGGATCTTAGAAAGAGATTAGGTGTTGAGCCAACTATATAGGGGCCTCAGGGTTTTTGTGCTTACGGTTTTCTAATAGCCACACATTGTCAAAATTCCATAATAATGTATTATATAAATTTAAGACTAGATTATGCTTAACTAATGAGTCAACCTTGCCTATTAAATCAATCCTATGGATGGCACCACTGTGGTGGTAACTTGAAGCCTAGTTAAAGCACTTTTAAGTAGTTCATCCAAAATTAAGCCTAGTTATTAACTAATTAATATCTTGGATTAAATTCACACTAATGTGGCCCACACTCATGCGCCTAGCATTATATCAAGTACTAATACGTTTAGTTCAAAACTAGGCCCATTAGACTTAATAATTACGGCTTCTAGCCAACACCTATTTACATGCAAGTATATTTAATTCTCAATTAAATTTCTAGCCTAACTAAAACAATTTTACTTATGTAAATTTAATTAAATAATTATCAAATAATTATTTAGTTTCCACAAAAATTTTTGGCCTAAAAACTAAGACATATCTATTTACATGTCTATAGTTAGATATTATCTCGATAAGACATTCTTATCTTTATTGCCATATTAAGACATCTCTAATTAGATTTCACAAACCTAGGTTATGTCTTAAATAGTTCTTAACTGAACTAGTTCATTTAAGTCTTTTAATTAATTTACTTCTATTTAATTAAGTCAAACTTAATTAAATCTTGATTGAATCCGACAATTCCATCTTATTGTGTTGTGATCCATTAGGTTCTCAACATGTTGACATAAACATAATTAATCTTATAAACTATATTCATAGATCAAGCGTGGGATTTAGCAATCCATTATGGTCACCCAAAAGTTTAAATGTCAAAGAGTGATCTTATTAAAACCTTTCAGTAACCAATCTATCAATGAGATATGGTCCTTTCAGCTAATATCCTAGAATGAGCAAAAGCATAGTGCAGTGTCTACTCATGCTTTAATCCATGTTAGATCTTTCAATTCATGGTTAATGATCAAGAATATATGAGAAATAGTTTCTCATAATTCACCGTGCTTTAGCTAGGGACTTTAATCCAATTGACCATAGTAAAGATAATTTGGGTTATGTCTCCAATGTCATTGGAATGGTGAATCCTTCATGGATCACTCATCCATCCACCATATGCTTCATGCCATACCAAAACCACCATACTATAGGCATTCATCCTTATAGACCCGTTTGTAACGATCTCTAAGTATGACACTCCATATATGAGATGACGTGGTAATCACAAGCTAAGGACTATTATACATGACTGGCACATGAGAACATATTCCATAGACACTTGAGTCACCAATTCTTATACGGGTCATGTTCAATAAACTTGTTTCCACAAAACAGGCACCCTCATGCCATCCCAAGTATCTTGAATACTTCATCCTATAAGATTAGTTGTTTACTTCATAAGTAAGAAGGCATAACTTATGTTGGTATTTGAGCATTGCCAATGCCTTATCTTGACATTATGATGACCAAGAACTTTTTAAGGAACTTGGATTTGATGCATAAGGATCTCATAATTGTTTTACCTTTTAAGCTTTATGGGCTTCATCCAATTAGAGGTTTCATGATAATTAATCATGCCACAACATGAAGGAAAACCTTGTGTTACTAAAGCTAGTAAACAATATGTAGTTAATTGACTATATATCTCATGTTCCAAACTGATTGGTTCAAGGGCATACATTAACACAAATAGCATGAAATTGAGCTCATGTCTATTAAGACCTCTCTTATCTTTGTCCTTTTCTCTTAATGGTAAAATCTACTTACTTGAACTTTCATAGTTTCTCTTTCAACCTATTATTTTTCATAAATCAACCCTACTATTTTTCTCTTTTAACTGGTTTTTTGCTCATTAAAAGCTTTCATTTATCATCTCCCCCCATGTCTTGTTTCTCTTTTTTTTTCTTTATCTCTTTCTTAATCCTTTTCATCTCTCTGTAAGACCCAACCTCATCTTCATAAGACTACTCATCATAAAGCAAAAAATGAAGCAAGAAAATAAAGCTCTACAAAGTGAAAAGAACAAAGGAATAAAAAAGGCTTTTCTTTATTTCTTTTTAAGCTTTCTATCATTATCTTTTAGTATTTGGATTCTCTCTGCTTTTCAAATATCATGTTTTTTCTTAGATTAGACAAATATGGAATTTTCAAAGCATAAAAAAGAGCACCATCAAGATGAATCATATACTTCATATTTCTCAATCCAACCTAAGTTCAAGCAAAATATGCAAAAAAAAAAAAAAGAGCAGTAAGGCCTCGAAAGCTCTTTTGAATTTAAATCAAACCTGGTCATAGGGTGTTGTCTGTATTTCATTCCAGATCAAGCTTAGGTAAACACAAAATTTATTAGTATTATATCTAAGCC
>JBBYHL010173022.1:0-20779 GCA_038381835.1 Adansonia madagascariensis | reverse complement strand
TATATATATATATATCTACATATAATTATTCTTTTATTTTAGGGGCCATATCATTATTATTTTTCTTATTTTTCATGTTTGGGGATAGACTTGTCTAGATGAATCACTAACTTGAAGTAACTCTAAATAGTTATTATGAAACAGCTATTTATTTTGGAGTCACCACCAATCTATTTTGGCTAAGTGAGATTGCTCACCTAATAGCGCTTATATTTCTAGGGTTATGCCATAAAAACAAACTCCGAGATCTGTAAAAATACTAGAGATTACATAAAAAGGTCCGAAAGTTGGTTACAATCACAAGTAAGGATTGACCTTTTTGTGATGCCAAGCAATTGATACTTATTAATCGCATGTTAATTTAAATTATGATTTCTATTCGATTTCAATATTTGATATTTAATTATAATTCTCCTATATCAAAAAATAGAATTTTATGAAATAAATTTATTATTTCGAATAAGAAAATTAGGTTTTTAAAATTTTTAAAAATTAAAATCTCTTATGTACTCCACGAGAAGACTAGTGGAATATGAAAGTTTTTTATCATTCTCTTTTGTACCCTATTAGAAAACCAAAGGAACATAAAAGGTTTTAAAAAACCAAAATATCTTTCGCACTTTACTAGAGAATTGGAGGAATGCAAAAGGTTTTACTTTTGGGAAATTCATAAAAGTATCGATTTTCACTTTGAAAAAAAGGATATCTTGTTATTAAAATAATCCGTAAAACCCCTCTTATATTATAGGAGAAATTTCACATGTTACTTTAACTTGGACACATTTTCTTAGTTTTTCTTTTAGAAAAAATTTTGATTTTATAAAAAATATTGATGGAGTATCATAAGACTCTATAGTCTAAAACGATGAACCTTTTCCTAATGTGTACCTTCGACGTGAAAGTATCTCAGTAATCACATGGACTCAGTTTTAATAAAAAATTACTAAAGTGCCCTTGAAGTATATCTTCGACATAAAAGTATCTCGATAAACCTAAAGGACTCGAAAATGTCCATAGAAGGGTGAACCTATTCTAAATACACACCTTTGGCATAAAAGCGTCCAAGTGACTATGTCAAACTCGATTTTAAAAAAATTATGAAAATGCCCTTTAGGTATACCTTTAACACGAAAGTATCTCGGTAACCCTAAAAGACACAAAAATGATCATGGAAGGATGAACCTATCCAAAATTCATATCTTTGGCATAAAATCATCCCGATAACTACGTCAGACTCAGTTCTAAAGAAATTACCAAAATGCCTATTGGATATAAGTTTGACATGAAAGTACCTCAATAACCCTAAAAGATATGAAAATCATATGTATTGATTTTTTTTACTTTAATGGATAATTTAGATGACAAATATTACCTAAAGAGCAAAAATTGCTAACGGATCCTTAAATTTCTCAAAATTACACACTAGTCACAAATTAGCTAAAAATGTTAAATATTGTTTTAAATGCCAAATATACCTTAAATGGGTAATTTATATTTTAAAGTTACCTAAAATGCAAAAATGCAATTAAGTCTCTAGATTTCTTAAAATTGCATTTTGCATTATAATGGAGAACCGAAAGAATATGAAAAGTTTTAATATTTTCAACACCCCCTGGAAGACCAATGGAATTCTAAAATACTCTAAAATATTTTAAATGGATGATTTTATCCTAGAGATGAAAATTTGACCAAAAATGCTAGATTTTATTAACTATCAGTAAACTTTTCTAAATTTACAAATTGGTCCTTACACAATTAAAATACAAAATTAAACACCAAATAATCAAAATAATCACAAAAAATTACATAAAAATTCATAAGCAAGGTTCAACCATTTTCTTTTGACCCTAGAACAATTTTTTCAATATTTATACAAAAGTTCCTAAAATTTCTAAATTACAAAAATACCTCAAAAATAAAAAAAAAAATTATTTCTACTTGATAAAATGCATAAAATTCATTCCTAAGATATGTGTGGGTTTCAGCAAATCATAGAAATCCTGAAAACCAAATTTTTCTTTTTTTTTACAAATTAGCCCCTAAACTTTCTATATTTACCGAATAGCCATAAAAATAAAAGAAAAAGTCATCATATATTCATGCACATAGATTTGGCCAACATGGGTGTTCCATCAAACAAAATTTTTCCAACTTCCAGATTTAGATATTCAAGCTTTATTAAACATAAATCAACACCATCACACAAGAAATCATAAAGCAAATACATATAAATAAGTTTTCCTGGTATACTACCAAGAAAATACCAAGGAAAATATAATCCATATGATCACATAGATATGTTAAAACTAACACCATAGGAATGACGACATCAACACACCAATAACATGGATATGTAAGAAAAACAAACTAATATTAAGAAAAAATAAAAAAAAGGACCATGGCCACTATGTTTGCCTTTTAACATGATCAAGGTTTATGAGTTAAACCATGATTTTGGCTCACCAAAAACAAAAGGAAAATGAAAAAAAAAATGAACAAAACCTAGAAATTTCAAAAGGAAATCTAAGTTAAAGCTTTAAAACTTAAAAAAAAAAAAAGCTAGTGTTTTTATTATTATTATTATTATTATTATTTTTCTTGGAGAACTAATCCATCTCTTAAAGCTTTCTCCCTCTATAAGAATCAACCAATATTTGGATCTTTTCTTATTTATTTCTTTAGTTTTTTTCCTTTTTGATTTGATTTTCAATAAATAAAACTATGGGGAGTTGTAATTAGCATTAAAAAGACATGTACAAATTGTCATATCAAAATCCCTCTACTGATGATCAAGATAAGATCATCTAATTGGAAGATTAATACCCAACTCATAAAATTTTATGAAAGAAATCCTTAGGGAAAAAAATTACTATTTTACAAGAATACAAACCTCATAATATAATTAAATTTTCAAAAACTGATTTAATATAAATGTAATGAAGATATTTGAAGAATTTTAAAAATTATAAACTCCAAAAAGGTCCAATAAAAAATTTATAGAATAAAAAACTCTGTATCTTGGAAACGAAAAAAATCCTTAAAATGGATTAGAATTTTCAAGACTGATTTTATGGCAATCTAATAAGAATATTCAAAGAATTTTAAAGTTCAAAACTTGAGAAAATTCTACAAAAAAATTCTATAAATAATAGAAAGCTCGTATTTTAAAGCTAAAAAAGTTTTAAAAAAGACATTGAAACTTATATAAGATGAATTAAATACAACATCTTATCCCAAAATATTAATTTATGAAATCAAGAATGAATTTATCCAGGAAAAATTTCATGAGCATAATACTCGCAATACTGTAAAAAATTAAAAATTAATTAATAAAAATTACAATTTGACACGTCGTGGTAAAAAATGCCGATACATATTTTTACTTGAATATTTTTGATTTTTTAAGTGCATATCGACATAAATACTACACAGGTGTCAGTCAAAATATACGACTATCAACTTCTTAAATTTTACAAAAAAATCTCAAAAAATTCTTAAAAATGAGAACCTTGACAGTGATAGAAATAGTTTTCAAAATTTGACAAGAAAATATTTAAAAACAAAATTTTCTCTTTAATATTCATCCAATTTATTTAAGATTATCCTCAAATAGCACTTTTTCTGTCGCATGCACATGCAACCATATATGCATGACAAAATAAGTTAAAAAGCTGTGTAAACTACCTAGTAGAGTTCTACTTCTACCAGGGTAGCTAGTCGGTTCTTAATCTCAGATATTTATAACTATCTAAAAAGAGGTCCGGACAAAATTGTCTACACTTATCTCCCTTTTCATGCTCACGGTAATGGATGTAGTGTCACATGACAATTACCCTCTTTTCTTAAAATTGGTTTATTTGGGCATGCACTGTTTAATGCTTATAAGCTTCAAAGTTTTCTATTTCTTTTTTGATGTGAAATTAATGCATTTTATTTATTTTTAAGGAAGCTTAGCGTGAAATTTTTTATCATTTAATGCTTGATTTCTTTGTCCTAAGTAGCCCACATTGTCTAGCCATTCTTGGGCACTCAAAGTGGTTTGTCATAGTTGGTTTATTCTACCTATCTATCTACTCTATTTGCTTCTGGAAGTTGGACAGTCAAGAATTGATTTTAATATCACTTACCATAGGATCATTATCCCCTCTGCAAAATCATTTTAATGATTATTACACTTGTAGACACCTCATTTTGTCTGAGCCAGTTTCTGGCATCCTAGAACTTAGGTGAAAATGATAAAATCATAAAATAAAAAAAAACTAGGGGACAACTGCCAGGTGCCATGTCGCCAGGCATTATTAGGCAACATGGTGCCAGGTGGAAAACTTTTTTTAGGAAGGTCTAAAATACCTATAGGTCGTATTGAAGAAAAACGTGAAATGAAAATTCGAAGGCCATTTTTCAGAGTCATTCAAATACGTACACAAATCAACTTTCCACTGTTTATGACCAATTTAAGGAAAATCAAGAAGCCGTAGGTACGTGCAAGTTATATAGGTGCACAAGTATTGATATGAGGCTTTATGGCGGAAAAGAACTTGAATTTTCACATGTAGTATCGATACAAAAAGGTTTGGTATTGATACCTAAGATGTGGTATCGCTACCTAGCATATTTGTATTGATACAGACCTTGGCAGTAGCTAAAGTTATGATTTTGGCAAAATGTATCGATACACAAGCTTGCATATCGATACAAGCCTCTAAGTCTCGAGACTAGAAATAAATTTTTGCTCTTGGTATCGATACATGCTTCATTGTATCGATACTAATGGGTAAAAATTACCTTGCGTATCGATACACAATGTTCTGCATCAATACACAAAAACATATTTGCCTAGTGCAAGCCATTTTTCAGCCACTGCACCATTGATTCAAAATTTGATTCAAACACGTTTCTTGCACCAAAAATCACCAAAATTCATACCAGGCTTCGTCTTTGGGCTTATGATTGGATTTAAACAAAATTTTGAAGTCCAAATAGCCAATGATAAGGGATATTTTATAAATTGTCAAAGGGTAAGGCTGAACTTACCCAATGCTCAGCTGCATAAAGTAGTCTAAATCCACTTTTGCTGAGTAAACCAATGGGTTTGCATGGTAGCTGAGCACTATACCTAACTTTTGTATGAGGTACATACACCCAAACTTCAAAATGCCACTGCTTTTTCATCTTTTATCTTCATAGCCACATGGCTATATAAGCCAACCTTGGACTCAGTTGAAGGACAACCAACAAGATAAAAAAGATTCCCAGTAGAAAAACTCTCTCTTTTAATTATTCCTTCATTCTTTCAATATTTCCACTCCTACCAAAAACTAATAAACTCTTTTCTATATTTCGATCCCTTCAAAACCATCACCAAAAGTCTTTCCAAAAACCTTCATTTGACTCATAGTCCTTCTCAAAACTCCCTTTTATCCATACCTAACTAAAATGCCCTCCTTTTCACCACTTTTTTTTGTTCAACCCAAAAAAGGTGAAGTTCAAAACTACTACTCAGAGAAAAGGCTTAAGCTTAAAACTTTTAGTATATTTTCCTCACTTAACTCTGCATATTCTCTGATTTTTCAACATTTTCATCATCTTAGTGACCTCTCTATGTTATCATGACCCTTCTACAGTTCTCATGCATTATTGCTGCCTTGTTTATGGTAGTCTTAGAGTGTTGATGTTCTCTAGATGCCTTGATGTTGCATGATAGGCCAAATATCTTATCTTTCATTCTATCATCAAAACAACCCCTTATTTGTGCATTTTCTATCATGTTTCATTTATTTTCACATGCTTAACACATGCTTAAATGTTCACTTTAACATGTCTTATGTATATCTATGCATTTTTTTGTGTTTGAAGGAGTCTTATAACATAAAAATGCTGTCTTGACAACTTCAACCTGCATTCCTTTGTTTAAATATGTTCATACAACTTATTTGTCATCTTTTCACATTTTTGTCACCTATTTTCATGTTAACATGTCAGCTATATGGGTTTGCATGTTTAGTTTTTGTTCATCTTAGTGTATGTTATGTTTTGTTCATGTCATTCTTGTCAAGATGTATACTTGTTTGCTAAGAATCTGATTTTTAAAAGAAAACCCTAAGTTAAATTCATGCTACCTGCAATAGATGGAGAATAGCATGGATTTAATGTTTCCATAAAATTGGTCTTCCAATCTTGGGACAAAGCAAAAATTTTAGCTCTGGATTCATGATAACACAAGTTTAAAGATGTTGTTTTTCAAGCAAACCTACCTCCTTTTTAGTTGGAAAATACTAAGCCTTGATCTAGAGTATAACACATTCATAGCATGGTTAATGGGTTGTTTCATCATCCCAAACTACTCTAAGATTGTGGAATGAACTCATAATGCTGTTGTCATGCTTCCCCCAGTGGTATGGACGTTCGGATGTCCATAAATCAAATTTGACCCCCAAAAAACTCAGAATATCAAATAATCCCCTTATTTTTGCTCAGATAGCACTATGGTTTGAATTTGAAAAATCCTTTTCGAACTACAAAATATTTCCTTTGATTTTTTGAATATTTTTCCCTTAAAGGGCATCGAATTATCTTTCTAACGGTGTCTTATTTGCCTTCGGATCATCCCAGACAAGGGAGTTATGATTTTTCAAAACTTTACTGTTTGGAACCCCTAGAACCAACGTGCAACATTTTGTTTGGCCATTTTGGCACATTACATGATTTTTATAAAATTTTTAAATATTTTTCCTTAAAAGTTTATAAAATTTCATTTTTGAAAAGGTATTTTTCATGATCTAACGATTCTGGATAAGCTTGGAACGATTTTCTAAAGTACATCATGCCCTTTTCCTTGTACATGCTGCTAGTGTCGAGACAGACCTAACTTCAATTCCACCTAGAAAATGATTCTCTAGGATTTTTGGAATATTTTTATATTATATCTTATCGAGTCACCTTTCCAATGGTACCTTATTTACCCTCTGAAGCCTTCGGATGCACCCAAAAAAATTCGAGAATGGAGATGACATGATGCTGTCCCCTGTTTTCAACTTAATTTTCGAATCTCCTTTTATCGAGATGTTCAAATGTCTCAAAACGCATCCGATTGATTCCCCTACAACGCCACCCCATTCGGCTTGGATCAAGGCTAAAATACCGAAAAAAATTAATATTAAAATTTTTGCTACTGGAGATACTCCAACTGTATTGCTCCGAGGGGATACTCCAATCCCACTTTTAACTTAAAAACCTAAATTTTCTTTTCAGATCCACCTTCAAGAGTCTTAATCCTCATCTGAAACTATCAAAAATTTTCATCCTTGAGGATACTCTAACCCTAATTTTCACTAAAATTCAAATTTTTCTTTATTTTTAAATGTTTTCCTAACTCTATTTTAGGAGATACTCCAACCCTACCTCTCCAAGGGGATACTCTAACCCCGTTTTTCCCTCAAAACAAACCCAAAATTTTTTCTCTTCCAGATGCCTCAGACTGCTTTGATTAAAATCATCTTTTTCCCTCAAATCACCACTAAATCTAAACCTGTCTCTAAAATTGTCATCCCGATTATTCTTCAATAATCGAAGGCAATTATAAGATACAATTTGATCATCTTTCCTTTTTTATGTTTTTTTGTACATGATTGCTTATTCATGATATTATTATGTATTTCTTTGTCATCTTACTAACACGTTTTCTTTTTGTAATGATTGTCGTCCATTTATGTTTAAAATATTTTTTTGAATAAAACTGACAAGACAATGTTCCCTGTTGGTATCTCTACAGTGCCTAATACTGAACGTCTAAATTTTTTAAATCCAATCCAGACATTATTTTCGTAAAAATCCCTATGTTCCTCACACCTCCGAGATGCATATGTGATCTAATTTTTTTTAAAAACCCGGATTTACAATTTTGCAAAACTTCATGCATCAAAGGGAATTATTTCTAAATAATGACAAAAATGGAAGCGATTAAGCTGAGATTGAAGCGAGACATAGTTAGCAGGTACCTATTTGGGCGTCGTGGGGGTGCTAATCCTTCTCCATGCGTAACCAACTCTCGAACCCAACCAATGAATCTCTGGACTTTATAGACCTTAAAATCGATGTTTCGGGTTTCATAACTTGGAATAGTATTTTGAATAGGCATCCAATCCTACCTGGCCTGAAATGATCGGTGGTAACTCCAAGTTTATGGCTAATTCATGGTGGCCATCCGAGACTATATAGATGAGCAATTCGCCCAACGGTCTCTCTCTCTTTTATATTATTAAGCCTAATCCAAATCTCAATCATGAGATAACTCAAAGGCTCGATCACAACTAACCATCATTTATTTTTAAGTCAAGTGCGCTACACCCTTTGGATCATCCGAAGTTTTAAAGGCGGGCACGTGGTGACAACACTTGATATCATATCCTATTTACCTTCCAAGGTGTTAGATTAATTAGAAGGTGCAATGAGGAATTTAATTTTTATGGTTAATCAAGGGTCTAAAAGGGTAGGAAAATACAAAATGAGATTTATGATATATATATTTTATGTAATTTGCAAAGCATATACACTTTTTTATAGATTTCATGGGGATAGGTCAGTAAAAAAGTTGGGAGTTTGGACCAAGAAATCTTGATAGAGAAATAGAAGGCCTTTTAGCTGTTTTATAAACCACATTGCCAAATTCTTTGGTAATATGTATAGATTCAGGAAATTGAGGTATGGTCTTGTCATCGATATACCATGCTTGACGGTGTATCATACCTAATAGAAGGTAATTAAAACATAGGAAAGTTTAATGGGTGCCCATAAGAATTTTGAAAAAAATATATAAATATTAATTATTATATTATTTTTTTAATTTTATAAAAATAATTTATTTTTTAAAAAAAGACTGTAATTACCTTTTTGCCCTCTATTTTATATCCTCTCTATCCTTCTTCTCCACGCAGTAGGGGGTCAGCTCCCCTAGCTAGGGAATCGACGCCCTACGAATATATATAATATTTTATATAATAATATATAATACTTAATATGTAATATTTATATAGTAATATATAAATTATATATATTAAAAAATACTATTTCAAAATAATAAAAATTCATAAAATAAAAAATATATTAAATCTTGAATTATAAAATAAAATTGAATTAGATTAAATCTCGAATTACTATCCAAAAATAATAAAAATAAAAATATTTTAAATTAAATCTCAAATTACCATAAAAATAAAAATAAAAATAAAAATATTTTATATATTATTATGTATTATTATATAATACATAATATATATTATATATAATACTATACAGGCAACCGACCTCCTTTATATATTATATATATAACAAATATTATATACATAATTTGTTATATATTATAAATAAATTATATATATTAAAATTACTTTTTAAAAAAATAAAAAATAAAAAATATTTTATATTAAATTTTAAATTATTTTTTAAAAAATTAAAATAATATATATTATATTTAGTATATAAATTACAGATAATACATACAAATTATACAAATTATATATCATATAAATAATATAATACATATATAACATTACAAATATAATATAATATAATATATAAAATAAAATAAAAATTTTACATTAAATTATGAATTAGTATTTAAAAAACTAATAAAAATTAAAAAAATCTAATATTGAGTCTCGGACTATTATATAAAATAAAAAATATTTATATTAAAAACCAAATTATATTTGAAAAGATTAAAAATAATATATTATATATAAATTATATAATATATACTATATTAATATATATTATGTAATAAAAATAAAATAAAAATATTTTATATTAAATCTTGAATTACTATTTAAAAAAAAAAAAATAAAAGATATTTATAGTAAATTATTTAAAAATAAAAAATATTTTATATTAAATTTTGAATTACTATTTAAAAATAATAATTAAAAATATTTTATATTAAATCCTAAATTATTATACAAAAAATAATAAAAATAAAAATTTACATTAAATATTGAATTACTATATAAAAACAACTAAATGTACGACTCACCATAATTAAACGTACGAATGATTACAATTAAATATATGACTCCCTGTAACTAAATGTATGACTCACCATAACTAAATGTACGACTCACCATAACTAAATTTATAATGACTATAACTAAATGTATGACTCACCATAACTAAATATACGACTCTCCATAACTCAATGTACGAATGACTATAACTAAATATATAACACACAATAACTAAATGTACGAATGACTATGACTAATTGTACGAATGATTATATCTAAATATAAGACTCAATATAACTAAATGTATGAATGACTATCTAAATGTACAACTCACCATAACTAAATATATGAATGACCTTTACTTAATATACGACTCACCATAACTATATGTACGAATGACTATAAGTAAATGTACGACTCAACATAACTAAATGGACAACTCACAATAACTCAATATATGACTAATCGTAACCAAATGTACAAATGACTATAACTAAATCAACGAGTCACTATAACTAAATGTATGACTCACCATAACTAAAATGTATGACTCATCATAATTAAATGTACGAATGATTATAACTTAATGTACAACTAAGTATAACTAAATGTATAAATGATTATAAATGCATAACTCACCATACTTAAATGTACGACTCACCATTACTAAATGTATGACTCACCATAACTAAATATATAACTTACCATAACTAAATGTACGAATGACTATAAATAAATGTACGACTCAAGATAACTAAATATACAACTCACCATAACTCAATGTAAGACTCACCATAACTAAATGTACGAAGGACTATAACTAAACATACGACTAACCATAATTAAATGTACGACTCGTTATAACTAAATGTACAACTCACCATAACTAAATGTACAAATGACTATATCTAAATTTAGACTCAATATAACTAAATGTACAACTCACTATAACTACATATACAACTCAGTATAACTAAATGTATGACTCAGTATAACTAAATGTACGAATGACCATAACTAAATGTATAACTCATATAACTAAATGCATGAAAGACTATAACTAAATATATAACTCATCATAACTAAATGTAAAACTTTCCATAACTAAATGTACTAATTCTATAAATAAATGTATGACTCAATATAGCTAAATGTACGACTCACGATAACTAAATGTACAAATAACTATAAGTAAATGTACGACTTACCATAACTAAATGTACAAATGATTATATCTAAGTATAAGACTTAGTATAACTAAATGTACGAACGACTATCTAAATGTAGAACTCGCCAAAACTAAATGTATGACAGACCATAACTAAATGTATGACTCACCAAAACTAAATATATGAATGACCATTACTTAATATACGACTCACCATAACTATATGTATGAATGACTATAACTAAATATAAGAACATAACTAAATGTACGACTCACCATAACTCAATGTATGACTCACCATAACCAAATGTACGAATGACTATAACTAAAAAAACGATTCACTATAACTAAATATATGACTCGCCATAACTAAAATGTATGACTCACCATAATTAAATGTACGAATAATTATATCTTAATGTACTACTAAGTATAACTAAATATATGAATGATTATAATTGGATTTACAACTCACCATAACTAAATATATGACTCACCATAACTACGACTCACCATAACTAAATATATGACTCACCCTTACTAAATCTACGACTCACCATAAATAAATGTACAACTTACCATAACTAAATGTACGAATGACTATGAATAAATGTACGAACTCAAGATAACTAAATAATAAATAAATGTACGACTCAAGATAACTAAATATATAACTCACCATAACTCAATGTACGACTCACTATAACTAAATGTATGAAGGATTATAACTAAACATACAACTAACCATAATTAAATGTACGACTCGTTATAACAAAATGTATGACTCACCATAATTAAAATGTACAAATGACTATATCTAAATGTAGGACTCGGTATAACTAAATATATGACTCATTATGACTAAATATACGACTCACCATAACTAAATGTATGACTCAGCACAACTAAATGTACGAATGACAATAACTAAATGTACGACTCACATAACTAAATATACGAATGACCTTAACTAAATATACGACTCATTATAAGTAAATGTAAAACTTTCCATAACTAAATGTACTAATGACGATAAATAAATGTATGACTCAACATAGCTAAATATACGACTCACCATAACTAAATGTACAAATGACTATAAGTAAATATTCAACTCACCATAACTAAATGTATGACATGTTATAACGAAATGTACTGCTCACCATAACTAAATGTACGAATGACTATATCTAAATATACGACTCGGTATAAATAAATGTATGACTCACCATAACTAAATATATGACTCACCATAACTAAATGTGCGACTCAGCATAATTAAATGTATGAATGACCATAACTAAATGTATGACTCAAATAACTAAATGTACGAATGACTATAACTAAATATACGATTTATCATAACTAAATATAAAACTTTCCATAACTAAATGTACTAATGACTATAAATAAATGTGCAACTCAACATAGTTAAATGTATGACTCACCATAACTAAATGTACAAATGACTATAAGTAAATATACAACTCACCATAACTAAATCTATGACTCGTTATAACGAAATGTACGGCTCACCATAACTAAATGTGCGAATGACTATATCTAAATGTACGACTCAATATAACTAAATATACGAATGATTATAACTAATTGTGCAACTTGCCATAACTAAACCCACCATAACTAAATATACAACTCACCATAACTAAATGTACTAATGGCTATGTCTAAATGTACGACTCAGTATAACTAAATGCACAACTCGTCATAATTAAATGTACGACTCACCGTACCTAAATGTACAGCTCAATATAACTAAATGTATGACTCACCATAACTAAACATATGATTCGCTATAAATAAATGTACGAGTGATTATATCTAAATGTATGACTCAATATAATTAAATGTATGAATGACTATAACTAAATGTACAACTCACCATAACTAAATATATGACTCATCATAACTAAATGTACGAATGACTATATCTAAATGTAAGACTCAGTATAACTAAATGTACGAATGACCATAACTAAAGATACGAATGACTATAACTAAATAATAAAAATAATATATTGTTTTGATGAGTTGTACATTTAGTTATACTCATCCATATATTTAGTTATCATTCGTATATTTAGTTATACTTATTCGCATATTTAGTTATAATCATTCATATATTTAGTTATGGTGAGTCATACATTTAGTTATAGTGAGTATTACATTTAGTTATGGTAAGTTGTACATTTAGTTATAGTGAGTTGTATATTTACTGACAGTCATTCATATGTTTAGTTATGATGAGTCTACATTTAGTTATGGTCATTCATAAATTTAGTTGTGGTGAGTCATACATTTAGTTATGGTAAGTCGTAGATTTAGTTATAGTCATTCGTATATTTAGTTATGGTTAGTCGTATATTTATTTATGGTGGTAGTATATTTAGTTATGGTGAGTCATACATTTAGTTATACTTATCTGTACATTTAGTTTTACTCTTCAATACATTTAGGTATAGTTATTCGTATATTCTATTATAGTTATTTGGACAGTTAATTATTACTTTTTATATAATAATTTGATATTTAATATAAATTTTTTTATTTTTATTATTTTTATATAATAATTCAAGATTTAATATGAAATAGTTTTAATTATTATTTTTAAATAATTTAATATAAAATGTCATTTATTTTTTATTATATAATATATATGTTCTATAATGTGTATATAATATATGTTTTTTTTTAATTTTTTTCAAAAATAATTTGGGATTTAATATAAATATTTTTTCTTTTCTATATTTATATAATAATCTAAGATTTAATATAATTTTTTAATTTTTATTACTTTTTAAATAGTAATTCATAATTTAATGTAAAATATTTTTTTATTTTTATTATATATAATATATTATTATACTATATTTATAATATTATATATGTACTATATAATATATATTATATATAATATGTTTAATTTATATATATTTTATATTAATTTATATATTATATAAAAATTCTATATAATATATATTATTTTAGTTTTTTAAAAAATAATTTCAAATTTAATATAAAATATTTTTTAATTTTTATTATTTTCAACTAATAATTCAAAATTTAATATAAAATATTTTTTATTATTTTTATATAGTAATTTAATATTTAATTTAAAATATTTTTATTTTTATTATTTTTAAATAGTAATTCAAGATTAAATCTAATTCGAGATTATTTCATAATTCAAGATTTAATATATTTTTTATTTTATGAATTTAAGATTTAATATAAAATATTTTTAACTTTTATTATTTTTAAATAATATTTTTAATATATATAATTTATATATTATATATATAACATATTGGTAGGGGTCGGTTCCTATGCAAAAGAGTCGACTCCCTTGTTGCCATAAAAAAAAAACTAAAGTGAAGATAAAAAAACAAAACAATAATTACAATTTTTTTATTAATAATTTTAATAATTATTATTTTATTTTTTAAATTATTTTTTATTTTTTTATAATAATTATCAATATATTATATATATATATTTTTTTTTGAAATTCTCTCCAAAATTTAACGAATGTTGTTACTTTTACCAGCTATCTAGATGTACGTCACTTACTAGGTAATCTAAAGGGAAAAAAAAAAGACATGAAAGGTTGAAAGGGGCAGCTGTCCACTGGGTAAGGCTGGCGGAGTGGGTGAGCTTTCTTGATGACTGCTGCTGATTAGGAAGGCTAGGTTTGTAGGAAGAAAGTGACGAAGGGGTGGGGCTGGGTTGGGTTGGAGGTGGTGGGGGCCATGGGCTATGATGGGCCATGGCTCTGGTTACTGGTGCAGCCGTGTCTGAGGGAATCAATTATCTGATCTCATCATTGTCTTTGCAGTAGGAAGCAAGTGCTCTCTGACCCATTTGGTTCTGTTTTTGGTCACTACCTTTATACTGATTACTGACTCAGCCTCCATATATATCATATCTTTACCTCTCTCTCTCTCTCTCTCTCTCTCTCTCACTGCAAACAACAGCTTAACAAGTTTTAAGTTTCTTGGGTGCTTTTTTTGGCCTTGTTTTGTGCCTGATGAGTAACTTATTCCCTGTCCTTTTCAGCATGTTTCCTGTTTGAATTAATTACCATCACACAATGAACTTATTATTAGCCTTTGAAGTTAAAAGGAGGATTGTGGTAGTGGAAGGTTTAGATGAATGATTGATGGAAAGATAGATGCTCTTGCGTTGAAGGTGCTTTGGAGAGAATGTAATTATTATTACTATTATTATTATTATTATTATTATCAATGTCAATTCGTAGATAATTACAAAAAGTATCAATTTTGCCAATCTCAATTTAGATTTAAGAGTGAAATCATTGTTGCTTAGTCGTTGAAAGAATTATGAGCTATGATATTTTACGATATGAATAAGCCAAGGATAACTTGATGTTTTAGTCAAATATTGTTGTTTTGCTATGGATGGAATCAAAGTTGACTAATCTGCTTCACGGTTAGAGTTCAGTTACCAAATTAGCCTAACTTCAATCCTTGCTCTTGATTTGTGCAAACAAGCAACTGAGTAATTTATTCCAAGTTATAGAAATTTGAGTAAATGCTATTTCATTCTATATTTATTTACCTATTATTTGTCCCAGCTAATAAGACAAAAATTCATTGGATTATCCGAGAGTGATATGTAACATTTTATTATAGTTAATTTATTCATGAATTTATATTTAATTCATTTAATTCATATGATCATCTTTTAAAAGTAATATCTAATAAGTTAATATTTGTAAATTTTTTTCGTATTTTTAGGTTACATTTTGTTTGTACTGAAAAATAATCAATTTATTTACAAATACAATGTATGAAGTTGAATCAATGAGATTTTACTGTCTATATAGTTTTATGATGGATTCCTATCCTTGGAAAGGCGGAAGAAGGTTTAAAACTGTCGAGGAGTTTTATGGTTCAAAAACCTGATGGAAGGTCCAACTTGATCTGTAATCATACTAGATACCCTGGAACACAGAAGAGTCGAAAGGATAAAAGGATGTGAAAGCTGAACTTCCATATCTGGCAAAGAAGATAGTGTTTGCCATTTCCATGTGAAACAAGGAACATTGTTCCAGGTTTATGTCGACATGTCATTACTTAGACAAAAACAGAACAATGCTCATAATGATTCTCAGTGACTAGGTTTTATCAAAACATGGGGCGCCGCTGCCGCCAATACTTCAAGTGCTGTTGCTTCCCCCCCCCCCTTTTTATGTATAATTTGCTCTTCTGATTGGATAGTGTTCTTAGCACAAAAAAATTCCTTGATTCTTCCGAAATTTACAAGTAAAATCAATGGTAAAAACGTCATCTAATATACATTTTTTTCCTTTTTTTTGTTGAGGGAGTCGCTAAATTGACTGCCTGACTGCTTCTGTCCCTCTGTCTGTCTGTCTGTCTCTCTAACATGATTAGATTAGAAGTACAGAAGTGGTAAAATTACCTAAGTTATTTGTGGATTTTCTTGGCTACCAAACAGTAGATACGTCATGGGAATTGTTCTTTCATTTGTACCTTGGTGTATGCAGGCCCCTGCCTTTATTGTTGGGTGGTGTTCTTAGCCTTTTGGTCTTTCCGGGGGGTAAGATTGGGCCAAAATGCTGCAAATTTGCTACTTTTCCAGGGCAAAGCACATGGAGACTTTTATGAGCATCACATCACACTAGTTTATATTTCTCATGAAAAAATGGGTTCATTGAGAGAGAGAGAGCGAGAGAAAGATGAAAAAGTTTGCATACACAAAATTCAATGAAATTGGAGCATTTGCTGAAAAAAGTAAGACCATTTTTACCAAGTTGCTTGTAAAATTCGACAAAGTTGGGGTGGGGGGCCTGAGGATTAGGAAACTTTTTGACCAGAAAAATGAAATTTGATTTGGTTGGATTGGACTGGACTGGTCCATAGCCTCAATATATATGCCATCGTAAGTACTATTAAATGTGTATATCGTATATGTTTCTTAAAATTAATTGAAAACGATAATTTATTGATATTATTTTAGTATTTACATTTCGATCTTTCTCTTTTTTTTAAAAAAAAAAGAGTAATAAGAATTTTATCTTTTTAGATTAAAGAAAGGACATGATATATGAATTTAACATCACAATTACCAAAAATTCACATTAGGATTTACTTCCTGTTTTTTTAGGAAGTCCACCATATGTATTTATTCTTCCTATTGATCTCTGATGTATCTCATTAACTTTGGGGCATAAGCATTTATTTTATATGTTGTTATTCATCTTATTTTTAACCTTGATATCTTTATTTGAAGTTCAAATCAACTATTTCATAAAATTTAATTCGCTTGGTAAGATCGAGGAGAGTTTCCTTGTTGTTAACTAGGATTCGATCTTTACAAAGAACATCTCAAAGACAAATTCTTAGATATATCAAATCAATATATATCTTTAAGATCTCCAGGGAGGAAATTAGGTTAAAAAAAAAGCTTTAGTATAACCCTTGATCACGATAATAATAATAAAAATGATGTCAGCTTTTAAACCATGCTATTATGATATTTGTCAACCCCCATGGATTTTTCAATTTTTGTATGATTGAAATAGTGACTTACATTTGAATATACGTATGAATGATATGACTGCAAATTGGAGATATGATCACAAAGATCCAATAAATTCTACTACTATCATTCATAGCCGCCATTATCATCTTTTTTTTTTTTTAGGGTTTTCTTTATTATCTTGTTTTAATAATTCAAACCTCATCTTATTTGGAAACAACTTCGTTGGTTTTTCCAGCATTATCCAAAATGTTTCCATGTTCTTTACTCTTTTGGCAATTAGGTTATGTCATTATCAAACAAGTAGTGGTTGAGCATTCTAAATTGCTGAGACTTTTGCTTTAAGTAGTGGTTGAGCAAATTAAGTTATCCAAGTGTATGTTCATTTCTTTACTCTTTTGGTAATTGCCTGTAACTTTGCTTTGAGGAACAGCTTAAGCTTTGTTCAAAACGAGCATCAAAATCTAAAATATTTCGCATTAGTAATTAAATTGTTACCACCTTTCCTCTTTTTATCTCATCATGCTTGTTTTTTTTTTTTTTTTCTTTTTCTCTTTTTAAATTTAACAAGCCAATAATCATAATGGTTGCATTTGATAAATCAAAACTTAAATTAAAATATTCATTTGAATGGATGGTGCAAATTTTTTCATCTTATCATCACATTTTTGACATTAAATCTTTGGGAATTCAGTGACAATTGCAGCAACGACACGATGAAAAAAACTCCCATCATGCATCCAATTGCAACTAACTATTATAATTTCAAAATTCAAATCTGGCTTTCTCTAAATATATATATATATATATATATATATATATATAAAAGGTATCTTTTCATCCATATGGCAAGATCAATTATGTTTTTACAATGATGTCATCTTTGTATTTTTTTTATTACTGCCCTCATTTTTTCCCTTCAAAAATTCTCATACTTTATACTAATTTGTTTTATTTTATTTTATTTTTCTCAGTTATTGGACTCAATTGGTTTGATTGTACTATCAAAAATCTTTTTGTTTTATTGTTATGTAGTTCTGTAAAAAGAAAGAAAGAAAGAAAGAAAGAAGCATATCAATAACTTTTTTCGTTTTCAGAATTGTAGCGATGTGAGCTATTATTAACAACTTTCTAATGAAATTTGGTGCTGCAAATGTTTTCACTTCCTCCACGGCAAGTAGCTACTTTAATAATTGTTTGCTTTAAGAAGCGATTGAGATGTATCAAAGGGTTTCAAATTCAAAGCTAAAATTCTACTATTTTTTCTTCTGCTTCTTCTTCTTTTTTGTTTTTTCTTTTAAATTTTATTTATTAGGTCTACAAAATTTCCTTCGTCTTTCTCGGCTTTCCCTTTGGTGTTTGTCTTTCTTTCCATTGTACATAATGAAAACGACAGTGCCATGGGATATCTATATATAATATATTAATCACAAGTTAATTTAATTATAACCATAGCTTGGAATATGGATAATTAACGGGTGTTTAATTAACGTTTATAGGTATTCATTAAGGTTAATTACAATATTATTTTTATTTTTAGATGTCAACTGATCAAGTTAGTTGTCAGATTTGTTTACTTAATTGGAATTAGACCTTGAACATGAAATTTTTAAGCTTCACTTTGGCCTAAGAATATTCTTATGTTAAAAGGTTATTTTTATTTAGTTTTAATTATAGAATATATATATATTTAAATATTATAACAATAAGTGTGAGAATTGAGCCAGTTGGCTAGGTTTTCATGGTATCAATTAAGTTAGGCATTAACTAATTATGACTTATGATTAAACGTGTTTATAAGTTTGTTTGGCTTGCTTGAAACTTCTAAGATTTAGCTCCGACCTTGCTCATTTGAGTCCAATTAGATTTATTTGTTATTTAAAATAATATTATAATATTAAAAATAATTTTATATTAATATTTTATTTTAAAATTAAATATTAAAAATAATAATTTAAATTATATTAGATTTGAATCAGATTAATCCTAAATCAAAAGCTTGACAAGTGATGTGATCATGAATACATCCACGGGTAAACATCTCTAATATTTTTCATATAAAAATTTCAAAAAATTTTAAGCAATTTAATTACAAAATTCCACGTCATTGATACCACCTAGGGTAAAGAAACTGGTTAAAATTTTCCTATTAATTATTCACAAATCATCAAGAAAGAGATAGGTAGATATAGCATTAATTGGTCATGGATCCATCACCCACCTAACAACTTTAATAGGGTCCTAGCTTATTAGGTGCCTTCAAGTTCTTTCTTTTATCTGAGAGTGGAGTGGTGGAAAGAATTTTGCATTTTCATGTTTTTATTATATTGTGGGTCTTCATCACAAGCCAACCACATCTTAAGTGTTAGCTTACAATGACCTTTTCAGATCTTTATAAATACTTTTGTTGCGCAAACAAAACAATAATTGTACTCCTTTGTATATTATGGATCAAAAAAAATTATTCTAATCCTTTAAAGTGGGACTTCTGTCATCTTATTAGTAGTATCCTACTTCAATGGTTCTCAATCTCTAGTGGCTTCCCAACTTTATGTTCTATTTATATGCCCTTATCGTGTTCCTTTTAATCAAGATTTTTTGGCTTCTTAATTAAGTATCATGTGTTTTTTTTTTTTCTCTTTTCAATTGATAATGCTAATTTTCCTTTTGTAGCTTACATATCAAATTTGTGTCTTTGTCTTGAAATTGGGTTTAACTTAATTGGCTTGTGTAATCATTTTAGTAGATGAAATTAAGTTCGTTCAAAGTTTGAATTTTGGTATTTATAACCTTTTTTCATATCCAAAAATCGTAATCTTTTCGATTCCAAAAAAAGTTATCTTTATTTTTATTTATTCGGGTTGCATTAAATCGATAATGCCAAAGAAGGGAGATGAAAAAAAATTGATAATAATTGTAAATAATACAAATTTTATGCATCTTATTTGGATTATCCAAAGATTGATATTTTTAGAATACGCTTTATAGATTTCATGTCATTGGGGTATCTCATTCTTCATTTTTTAATTCAAGCACTTAATTTCGGATTGAGCTATATATATATATATAT
>JBBYHL010172266.1:0-83498 GCA_038381835.1 Adansonia madagascariensis | reverse complement strand
TTGAAATATGTTAGGCTAATGATTCATACATGGATTAATCATAACAAGATGCATGGATATGGCATAAAATGTATGAGCAAGAGCTCTTAATATAATAAAGATGAAAGTAGGCATTTTGCACATCAAAGGGGCATTAAGGCAACTCAATCCTAAACTACCACAACTAAAAGCCATGATAATGCATGGAAATCGTAAAAGGATGATGGAAACATGGAGAGCTCACTAAAATTAAGAAGATGCTGAAAAACAAAAAATGAAAGTGATAAAGTAAGAAGTTATACCAATAAAACTTTAATTTTTGGCCAAATAGTTAGAGCAGCAGAGATGGCTTGAATTTTCCTCTTTTCCTTGTTGTTAGCAAGAAAAAGAGAGAAACAATGAGGTTTTGGTTCTGGTATGGATGAAGATGATTTTTAGAATGTGTAATGGTTGAGAATGAGTGTTTTGGGGCTGTTTTTGGGTGGTGAGTGAAAGGCTATGGGATTCTAGTTTTCTTGGTGTAGGAATGTGTTTTGGAAGCTAAAAGTGAGCTGGAATCTAACCTTTTCTAGCTGAGATATAAGTGGTCTATTTATACCAGCATTTTAGAGCCAAATTAAAGGTGTTTTTGGTCATTTTTCATGGAGGACAAAGTGATGTCAGCTTGATGGCTATAGAGTGGCTATAGAGAGCAACTTGCTACCAATGTGATGGACATAGAGTGGCTGGTTTAAATGTTGAAATGATTTTCCAGCAAATAAGGTGGCTGATGGTGATCTTGGTCAACAAACTAGGGAAGAGTAGGGTGATCATGTGACATTGACCTTTTTGATCAAATTTAGACTTCAAAAAAGATGTTTTGATTAATTTAAAAGTCCAAAATTGTAATATGATATAGGTTTTGATCTTTTTTGATGTAAAAAAAGAGTTAAAATCGAGTTTTTGATTAATGGTAGATGAGTCAAAAATGCCCAGACCGTGGAAAATGGCTGGCATGTATGGATACATTGCAGAATGTATCGATGCATTTGGTCCAAAAACCTTGAGTGTATTGATACAATGAACATTGTATCGATACAATAATCATTGTGTCGATACTATGATCATTGTGTGGATACTATGAACCATTGTATCGATACTATGAACCATTGTATCAATACATGTTGATATGTATCGATACATTTCTTTACAGAATACATGTTGATCATCGCCTCTTCTCCAGTCCGGGCCCCGGATTGCTAAAAATTAGCCCGGACAAAATAAGGTGTCTCCAAAAGATAACTTTTAAAGTTTTTAAAGCTATTGATTATCCTAATGACTCAGAAGAATGTTTGGCAATTCATATTGTGGAAGGTGTGCCCAAAAGTTCAATGAATGTCTCAAAGTTTTAAAGAAGAGGTCCGAACAAGAACATAAAGGACATATTAAGCCAATTAAGATGGCAAATGACTGGAAAAAAAAAGTTTAAAGCAAAAGAATACCAACTCATGCAGTGTTGGGGTGGCAAATATGGTCATAATGACCATCAATCAGTTTAGCCAACTTGAAATAATAATTGAGATAGTCAAGCTGAAGACTATAAATCAAATACTTCTTGGAAGGCAAACCAATCTTCTTGAACTTTTCTTTCCTTAATTTTAGAATTTATTTTTTCATAGTTAATATATATTTTTAATTTTTTACAGGGTCTAAAAAAAACTAGCATTATGGCGTCAGAATTCGACGTTGAACCTGGCACTGCGAGGCCGAGTTGTGAAAAGAAAAAAAATAAAATGCTTTTGGGCATTGTAGCACCAAAAGTGCTACTTGGGGCTGGGATGCTGCAGCACCAGCTCCATCATTGTAGCACTCGATTCTCCATTACCAGGCACCCCAACCCTTAATCTTTATAAGTTACTGGCACCGCATCTCTAGATTTTAATTTTTAATTTTCTATTTTATTTTTACCTTAAAAATTACAAAATTATTTTTCTTTAGTATTATTATTTTTTATGATTATATATAATAAGTTTGTTTTATTATCTTTTACAGCCTCCCACTAACATTGGCAGACATTATGAGGTCGACCAGGATAATTAAAGATTTTTCTGAGATTTTTTCATCGAAAAAAGGAGTTTTTTATTCTTTCTCTTTTTATTTATAAACACTGAAGACAATGTTTGTTTTAAGTTTTATGGTGAGGTCTTTAATTTTCTAGTGTCGAATCAGTTTAGGATATTTTGTTTTTGCATTTTTGTCTTTGTTTTTTAATAAAATTTTTGCTAAGAGTCTAGTATGTTTGAGATGTTTTTGTTTATTATGTTGAGATCTTTATCTAATGATGGAAATTTAGTTATTGATTTATCTTGATTCTTAGGAAAATATTAGCACAATTTAATTTTGTGATTAGTTTCTTCTATTTTTTCCATTGTTACGATGTGATTTTCAAAATTTTAAGCATTTGATCTCTTTCTTTGATTTGTATTGCTAATTTGAAAACTATTTATGTTTATATAAATTGCAATTATGTCTAGAAGCTTAGAATTTATTTGATTCTCTCTTGTGGTAAAATTCTAGACAACACTAAGTTGAAGAGATGATTTAGGCCATTTTTGGATCATTTGAGCCTTTCTAAGCCTACTTTTATATATCTATTTATCCTTAGTTTATCCCATTTGAGCTTAACTTACATATATCATTTTCTTTTGGTAGCCACAAATATATTTTAGCCTACCCTATTAAGAAAAACCATAATTAACCATAGGCATATGCATAAATTATTTGAAGAAATTCAGCATTGTTTAAATTGAGTTGTAATGGTGACGTTCAAAAACAAAAAAAGAAAAAGAAGAACACTGAAAAAAAAGCACACACACAAAGTTTTGTATATGAATAAAATAGCATGAAAAAGAAAATGTCATGAAAAAAGGGTATGTGCTTCAAAAGTGTTGTGAATGGCTCTTTGAAAAGTCCAGAACAATGAAAAATGTCTATGGCTGCTTTAAACTAAAATATATCCTGTATCCTACCTTGACCTGGGCTTTACATTACGAGCTTAATAAACTTCAGTATGATCTTTGATGAAGTGTTAGTCTATATTAATGGAAAAAGAGATGAAAAGGAAACATATGAAAATCAAGTATTAATTCGTAGTTTGCATTGGCATAATTTTAGTTGGATTGCATGCAATGATTTGTAAACAAATCATATACACACACTGAAATCCATTTGAAGTATGAGATTTATGATTGAATTAAAGCATGAATTTGAATTACGCTTGTATCTACCTTGAGTTGGGATATCAAGATGATTTTTGAGGAAAATTAAGGCAATCATCATTTGAGAACATTCATCTCAATTTGTGTTTGATTTTATTTTGTTTCATTTGTTTGGTTTTGCTTTTCTTTGTTTTGTTTTGCTCGAGACTAGCAAAATCTTAAGTTTGGGGATACGATAACTATAAAATAAAGTTATCTAGTCTCATTATATACATCAAATTAGCTAAGTTTTAGAGTTTTTTTTATTTAGAATTTATTTATTTTTAATAGTTCTAAATGAGTATTAATTTACTTTCCTTATATTTAAATTATATATATTTTTAAGTATTTTTATATTTTTGTAGGTCAAATACTAAAAGAGCTTTAAAAAGTGCAACTGTTTAATAAAAAAGGAAAGTAGACTCGGTTTGGCAGCTTCCAAAAATAAATTGATTGAGCTACTTGCAGACCAAGTTTCTCCTCTCAGGGTTTTGTCTGTATATATGACTCTTAGAATTAGAATTAGAGATATCCTAGATATTTTATACCTTTTATTTTTTCTCTAGTTTTCTAAAGTGGCGAGTAGCCATCAGGATTTTGCAATTGGGTAAGATTGGAAAAGCTTGAAGACCAAGACTTTACAACTCTTAGTTTTCCTTCCCTTAATATTTATATCTTTATTGTAACATTTATGATGGTGAAACTCTAGTGTTTTATGTTCTATTTAATTAATATGAACTAAATTTAATTTTTCCAAGGTTATAATAGAACTCGATATGTAGATTAGATTGTTTTATTATCTTCTTTTGATTTAATGATATTTGAATTATTTGTTTAATCTTGTTCTTAATGCTTCTAGCTATTTGGCTACCAATTAGATTGATTTAATAACCTTAATGTACTTGGAAAAGATAATTTTTTTAAGACCTAGATTGAATGATATATTTTTCATATTCATTTATTAGGATGAATTGATGTGCATGCGAGAGAGGAATATACAACCATGTCATATATAACCAAATTAGAGTCTAAGCTTAATGAGTTTCTTTTAATTCAATTTGTATAGGAGTATAGTAAATTGATTAAGAGACATACTTTTATAAGAGCATCGAGAGATATTTATAAATAAATTAGAATTTTAGGTTAATAACTCATTGTCATTAATCGTATTAAGAGGGTAAAACAAGTTTAAATAAAGTATTAAGAGAAATTGTAATCCTAGGCTATTATTATTGCTTAAGTGAACCCTATTTATTTTCTTTGCTATTTAGTTGAATTTAGTTGAATTTTAATTTTATTTTATAATCTTTTAATTAATTGTTCGAATAAGATTAAATTATTTTAATTTTAGAAGTTAACAAATTTTAGTACAATTTTTCATGAAAACAATACTCTACTTTATCTCTTTATTACTTGATTATGATATATTCATTTGCGTGGAAATTCAACAACATTTACCCTTAAGTTCACCTTCTATCATCTTCTTCTCTACTATTATACTCTTAACCTAAAACTCTTTGCTAACTTAAGCGCTGAAACACTCCTTGAACACAAATTTCGATGCTCCTCTAACCTTTGTTTTCATTTTTGGCTTGCTCTATCTTCCTTACCGCCTATCGACCAAAGAACCAGCCATTAACCTAAAAATGTTAACAATCAGCATCCTCTGTGAGAATCACCACCAAAAGAATGTGTTAACCACCGACTTTGTTCTGGCCAGGACTGAATTAGTCTCAACTACTTCCTCAAACATGTATTCCTCAAGCTTGTTTTGTTGGCTATGGCCTTTTGCTTCATGCCCACACCATGGGAGCCACTTAAGTGGCGAATCCCCTCACCTCAACTGCAACTAATGTTTCACCTGTCTTTAACATAGGAAACTCGACGACACTGCCTCAAAATCTATTGGAGCTGTTCAACTCGTTCTACATGCAGTCTCTTTAGATTTTTTTTATAACTATTTCGTTAATTTAAAAAAAACTCTACATTAATACTTTTATATATATTAAATTTTATAATACATAAAAATATACATAAATTTTTTTTCAAATGAAAAAAATAAAAGATATATAATATGTCTAAGTGAGAAGTTATAAATTTAAATATTTAATTAATAAATTTATAAATAATAAATTACAAAAAAATAAAAGATATATATAATTTTAATTTTATATTTATAATAAATATATTTAAATTATTTTTAATAAATTTATCGGTTAAATTAATATCATTTATTTTATTTACCATGATAATCTAATTATTCTCCATATATATATATATATATACATATTTGTTTCAACAGTTGAAATGATCAGATTTTTTTAACCTTGCCGGATGCTTATTGCAATACACTTTCCTCAGAATTTTCCAACGAAAAATCAAGTGCCGAATCCCAGACAAAAGGCTAAGCAATCAAGCTGCGGGATCTGGGACCCACCTATTTATATCCCCCGCTTTCCTCCATCACGTTCCAACTGAGCGATCAAACTCAAAATAAAAAAGACCTACAGCACAGCGAAATTCATTCTTCGTACTTCGAAACGCCGACGGTGAATCACTGCTTTGTTTACCTCAGCCAACGATCTCTCACAGGTGTGTTCTACTTTCTTCTTCGATTTCTGATTGCTCCTTTAATTTTATTCAGTCTCTAGTTAGATCTTTATTTCCTTTTTATATAAAAGGATTAATTGATAGTTTGATCTGGGCTGTTTTTTCAGAGTTTGATTAGTGGAATTTTCGATAGTTACTTCTTTCTTTTTTTTCTTTTTTAATATTCGAATTAGGAAATTAAGGAAGAATGGTTTTCTGATTAGAAAATTCTCGAATCTGATTCCAATTTCGTTATCGTGGCTTGCATTTTCATTGTTCAATCCAATTCAAAGCAAAATGATTTTGATCGTTAAGTTACAAAATAATTAGCTGAATGAAGTCTTACTGGAATTGAGTTCATTCATAATCCAATCCTTCTCATGAGAGATTTGTCTCTCTGTACACTGCCAGTGTCGCCATTGCATCATGCATACATCTTTTTGTACAGTTCAAAACAAAAATAAACCCATGAATAACAGTATAGGGGCAAATGAATCTATCTTTTTATTATTTTTTCTTTGGTCCTTTCCAATATTTAATATTGAGGAATGAGGATATCATTGTGATCTATGATCCTTTTGAGTCCTAGCGTCTGATCATGGATCTTAGACACTTTTGAGTCCTAGTGCCGGTTATGAATTGAGCATAGATTAGATATTCATAAAGTTTTAGGTGTTTCCTCCTCCTCGTTCTTCTTTTCCTTCATTTTTCCATTTTTTTTTTTTTTTTTTAGTTTTAGACTTTATGGGCTTTGAGTTGCAGATTGTTTCATGGAAGCAGGTTTGAAATATTGCTACCAAATCCTAAGTAGATGCATTGAACACACACGGGCAATTAGTCATACACATGAAACATATATTTTTAATTACTTCCCCAAACTACATATTGCATTTTTACTGGACTGGATCCTCTAAAAAGTAAAAAAGGCGTTTAGACTTTTTAGATTATGGAAAATAAACATAAAAGAAAAGACAGAATGTAATCGATATGTAAAAAGTTTATTGCTATTGGTGGTGAATTGCTTCCTTCTATACAAAAAAGAAAGAAACAAGGGAAGATTTGCTATGTAGGAGGTGAAATATAGTGCTAAATATGCCTTTTGGGCTCCTGTTTACACTCTGCATAGGATGCCACAAAATTTGTCTGTTTCATAAATTTGTTTGGTGGTGTTCTAGGTGAACTTGCCCAATTCTCCATCTATTTTGATGGAAAGATATTTTTGTTCTTGTTAAAAAGATGCATGCATTTAGACAATTAATTCATCGGATTTGACCTTTTAATTTAGTGCGCCATTGTTCTTGGATATGCTCTTTTCTTGCTGTCCCTAGTTATAAAACTGTTAACTCAAGCTAAAGGGTTGATGAATTAAGCTAGAGTTAATGATGTGCCTTTAAGATTGGAAAATTATAAAGATTTGTGTAAATTTGCTACTGGTTGATGGTATTTTTAGGCTAAAATACATTCTTTCTTTTGTTTTCTATTAATCCTACAAGTATTTTCTCTTGGTTCAGATATCCGAAAGATGTCGGGTCAAAGCCAGCGCTTGAATGTGGTTCCAACTGTTACAATGCTTGGAATCATGAAAGCTCGGCTTGTAGGTGCTACAAGAGGTCATGCACTTCTCAAAAAGAAGAGTGATGCCCTAACAGTAAAATTCCGTCAGATTCTTAAGAAGATAGTCTCTACAAAAGAATCAATGGGAGAGATTATGAAAACCTCTTCATTTGCCCTAACTGAGGCTAAGTATGTTGCGGGTGAGAACATCAAACACATTGTCCTTGAGAATGTTCAAAATGCTTCTCTTAAAGTTCGATCCCGACAAGAGAATGTCGCCGGAGTGAAGCTTCCCAAGTTTGAGTATTTCACAGAAGGTGAGACCAAGAACGATCTGACTGGTTTGGCCAGAGGGGGGCAACAGGTCCAACAGTGCCGTGCTGCTTATGTGAAAGCAATTGAGGTTCTAGTTGAGCTTGCTTCTCTTCAGACATCATTCTTAACACTTGATGAGGCAATCAAGACCACAAATCGTAGGGTTAATGCTTTAGAGAATGTTGTCAAGCCAAGATTGGAGAATACGATAAGTTACATTAAGGGAGAGTTGGATGAACTCGAAAGGGAGGATTTCTTCAGGTTAAAGAAGATACAAGGTTATAAGAAGAGGGAGATAGAGAAACAGCTTGCTGCTGCGAAGCAGTTTGCTGAGGATCAGTTTGCAGAGAAGTTTTCCTTGCAACAAGGGGTTTCAATAAATTCAGCTCATAATTTGCTATCTGCTGCCATGGAGAAGGATGAAGATATTATTTTCTAATGAAGAGGTTAGTCTGTATGTTCTTTCTTAGGATTTGTGGGTTTCCATCTGGTGCTTGTTTGATGGTGGGAGATTCCTTTTATTTTTTAGTATTATTCTGAATAAATGTTATAATCACACCATTTCCTTTCATCACGATTGGGGTACAGCAGCATTTCGACGCTGTAAGGTGTGTTGCCTGAATCACCATTTCAAGGCCGTAAGATATGAAGATATGTTGCCTGAATGGTCTTTTGTCAAATACTGCAGTATGCATATATGATTTAATTGCTGCCTTTCACATAGTGAGTCTACAGGACCTACAACTTGTCTTAAAAAATCGATTTCTGGGAAAGAAAAAAAAAAAGTTGCTTGGCACACATCCAGTGTGCATGAGTATGTGCAGCTGGGCGTGCATATATATATATATATATATATATATGTTGATAAATTTTCATGTTACTTTGGATTTATTTGGTTACTTACTATATCTAAACCACTCTGCGGTGGAAAATTAGAATTATGCATAAATAGATAATCATCAAGTATTTTATGCCTCTGTATGGATGGATGGATTTGAGTTTGAGTATTAACTCAATTTACCATATTCATCAAAATCAGACCAGTTATAAGTAACGGTCATCATCAGAATATTTTGGAGGGCACGTAGATAACCAAGAGCTGTTCTGAACGCACCTAAAACAATTATTGCTATGTAATATTTCATGAAAAGTTTTGCACTATTTAAGTGTGAGATTTCATCAGGGTTAAGTGTGCCTTATCATCTTTCCAATTTTCATAAGATCACTGTGTGGCTTTCAAAAACCAGTTCCAGCTGCACCTATTCACTTATTTGTTTTAATAATCTTTCACAGACGGTCCTAATTTAGTTTGAGAAGCCATATCGGGCACTACTCTTCAAGATGCATCAATATATATGCAGGGGCGGAGGTTGTGGTGGTTAGCCCAAGAAATTTTGAAAATAAATTGTTCCCATAAAATAAATTTTATATTTATTTAATTTTTTATTTTTATTTATAACTTAATTTTATGCATTAGAGTTTAGAGACAAATAAAATTATTAGTCTTTGACACCCAAAAATTTTAAAATATTTTTATATATCATCATTTATGTCCATAAAATAAATGTAGTATACAATAATCTTTTGATTGTTGGTTAAGAATGAGATCAACATATTTAGCTTTATTTTTATGGTTGCTCGAAGGTAGTCAATAATGTGCTAGTGGATATATTGTTTTTGGTCTGTATTGGTACATATCAATTTCAATCTATTTTGTAATAGCGTTTTAAGGTTTATCAGTTTTTTTAAATATATAAATTTATAGCTTATTTTAGGTTCCTTGCTAAAATATATATTATATAAATATGCATATATCTATTATACATACCTAAGCATTTTTATATGCAAATATAACATTTAAAATTATAAAAATTTAATATAAAAATTTTAAACATTAAATAATTAAGTACAAAAATATTTTAAAAATATAATAAATTATTATTAATTAGGTATCAATAGCTTAAATAATCAACATATTTTATTTTTAAATGTAACTATGAAAAAAATAAAAATCTCAAGGTATTAAAAACATTAGAAATTAGTTAAAAAAATCAAATAAGTAAAATTAAAAAAAATCACAGTTTTGTATCAATTAGCATCGACTTGTACAGACCGATACAATTAAAATGAATTGGTACAAAAATCGAAATTGTATATTGCCATACCATTATGTTTTATTTTGAAATCTATACGTATCGATATGGCACGTACAACACTAATTTGACCCCAGAAAAACTTAAATAGCTTTGCCTCTAAGTACATGAGAGGCATGAGTAATGGATGGTCCGATTTCAATTGGTGGACAAGCACAATATTGACAAGAAGTGATTAAATATTTTCAAATAAGACTAGCAAAATTGGCTTATGATTTTGTCGGCATATAAACATCATGAAAAAAATAAAAATTTCAAGATATAAAAAAATTAGAAATTAGTTTTAAAAAATCAAATAAGTAAAATTAAAAAAAAATCAAAATTTGGTATCAATTGATATTGACTTATACAGGTCGATACAATAAAAATGAATAGGTACAAAAACTGAAATTGTACACTGCAATACCTTTTTGTTTTATTTGAAATCTATATGTACCAATATGGTACGGACAACACTAATTTGACCCCAAAAAAACTTAGATAGCTTTGCCGCTAAATATATGAGAGGCATGAGCAATGGATGGTTCGATTTCAACAAGTGTACAAGAACAATAATGACAGGGAGAAGTGTTTAAATATTTTCAAATAAAACTAGCAAAATTGGCTTGTGATTTTGTCTGCATATAAACATCATGGTTTATAGAGAAAATAAATAAATAGGTTAGCTCATAAAGTAAGATAATATGCTTTCTAATTAAAATTAGTGGGAAATAGCTAAAATTTATTTTCTTAAAAATTTTAAATACAGGAAAATCAATTAAAAATATAAAAACTAATTACCATATTATTAAAAAAAAAGGTAAAATCTTATTAAATAATACCTTTAAACTTAGTAAATCACGGCAAGAGTAAGGACAAATCATTCAATACAAAAACACAGTAAGATAGAGACATACTCCAAATCTGTATGCCATATAACTATAAAACAACACCATCCAATCTCATTGGAAGGTCAAATGGTTCAAAAACATGTCTTAATTTACATATGTGTTCTACATACAATGGCAAAATGTATCCATACTGAATAATTTAACTCCAAGCATAGGTAAAGATGCTAACACCTAAGTTCTAAACTTGATCAAATGTATTTTCCTCTAATCACAAAAACATGTTAGATGTCCCCATTTAATCCTGTGAAAAGGTATAATCAATGATAAACCCCTTAAAGCAAAAGAAAAGATATTTATCCAAAGCCGCATTTAAATATATTACATTTTTTTAGGTCCAAGTATAGGTAAAGAGTCCAAGTAGCATATTCTGGATACAAGCACAAGTAAAAAGTCTAACTAGCATATTTTAGCTTCAAGCACAAGTACAAAATAAATAAATATCTTTCCAAATAGCATATTTCAACTCCAAGCAAGGGTAATCAATTACCAATTAGCTTACAATTTGAAACAATATTACTTCTCATCCAAATAGCATATTTTGAATCAAAGCATCCCTAAGGAAACTACTATTAGTTTTAATATAGATAGAATACATTTATTTGTATCAATTCAAGCAAGGCTATATGCTACCAACAACTTTAATTTAATTTGAAAACATTAATTCTTCTCATTTCAAGTATCATTTTATATGCCAAACCACAACAAAACATTTAATCCAATTTAAACTTTTCTAAGACACAAAAAAATGTTGTCGCTATATGCCTCCACATGCGTGGTGACATGCTATGACTTAAAAACGAAGGGGAGAAGAAGCTCGCCTTTGGATCATCCCTTGATTAGGATTTGAATTGAGCGTGATAGAGTGAAAGTCAAAGGGGGGATCATCTGACGAATCGCTTATCCAACCAGTCTTGGATGGCATTATGAAATGACTATGACTTAGAGTTGCCACCGATCATTTTTGGGCTAGGTACAACCTGATACCTATTAAAATCGGTGATTTTGAGTTATGAAACTTGAAACACTTATTTTACGGATTACATATCCAGAGTTTATTTTAAAAGGGTTTAGGAGTCGATTACATGTGGGGAAGGGTTATCACCCTCAAGACATCCAAAATTGGTACCATCTAGCCATAAATTATCAAAGTCTTGGTTTTCCTTGGTTTTTCATACGATCATTATTTATGTGAAATCCCCTTTTTATGAATGTAAATTTTTAATTATTAAATCTAGGTTTTTATGATAACAGTTCAATTAATATATCTCTATACAACCTAAGAAGGAGGAAAAACATTAAAGATTCGGTAAAATAACATCAGGATTGATTTCAAAGAGGATACCCTACGTCAAGCACTAGAAGGCTACTAACGCAGAAAATTACCTTAGGTTTAATGAATTTTTTTTGAAAGCATGAATGCAAATTATCATCAAGAAGAGAAACTAGTTAGCAAGACATAAAGAAATATAATAAAAGTTGCATTAAAGATGAATGTAAGAAAACACAAAAAAAGAAGAAGAAAGATCAGGATGTATCTTGTAATTGACCTTTGTTAATGAGGAATAACCGAATTGACAATTTTGAGACGTGTTTGGACTTGGTGGCCATCTTAGATGTAAAATGTTGATAAAAGATCAAAGGGATGCTTGAGGAAGAGAAAACTTAGATTTTTGATGTATTTTTGAAAAGCGAGGTTTGAGTATCCCCTCAGAGAAAACGGGATTGGAGTTTTCCCTAAAAAGGGGTTAGAGTATCCCCTCAAAAAGAGAGATTTTGAGTTAGTTTTGAAAATTAGAATTTTATTTATGTATTTTTTGAAGAAACAAGATTTTATAATTGAAAATTGATTTTTTTTAAGTAAGAAATGAAGTTAATTTTGAAAATATTTTTGGGTTTTAATCCAAGCCTAAAAGGACTTATTTCGTGACTCATGACACCATGAAGAAACTATTGTATATATTTTGAGTTATTCGAATAACTAGAAAAGATGGTTCGAGGAAATCCAATTAATATTCTCAAGTTCAGTAAAAACAAGGGATGGCATCATGCCGTCTATTTTCCCAAATTTATATTGGCTTGGCCTGATGGTTTTTAGTGGCAAATGAGGTATCATTGGAAAGGTAACTCGATAAAAATTAATCTAAAAATATTCTAAAAATCTTAGAAAATCACTTTCTAGGAGGAATTTATTTTTAAAACCAGATCTAAGTCAGAATTGATAATAAGTGCTAGAAAAAGGGAGCAATGAATTTTGGAAAATCGCCTCAAGACTCTTTTGAATCATTATGTCACAAATGATGCCCTTTTAGAAATGAAATTCCATAAAATTTTCAAGAAAAATGTTTAAAAATATAGAAAAATCATTTGATGGGTCAGAATTGCACAAATAGAATGTGAATCGCTGATTCTAGGGGTTAAGGACAGCAAAGGTTCAAAAAATCATAACTTTTACAGCCAAAATGATCCAAGAGCAAACAGGGTATCTTATAAAGGTAATTTGAAGCCTTTTCCAGGAAAATGCTACAAAATTCTACAAAAATCATTAGAAGTCTAAAATTAAATTTTTAAAATAAAGATTACTGTGCTGCCAGTATCGAAATAAGGGTTTCTTCGATTAAGGCTTTTATTGTTACGTGTGAAGGTGTCGTACATGTGGATGTCCAATCACTAAGGCCCATGGTAATAAAGTAACGAACCAATCCAACTATCGTAGAGTAGGTCACCGAATTATTTGCTATCCACACCAATAGTAATGATAGGCTCGAAACAAGGCTTGAACTAAATATTTGAAAGCTTTTTTGATTTTGGATTAAAATAGAATTTATTTAACCTAATGAAGCCATGATTCCAAACATTTGTGTTTAATATATCCTTAAGATTGGAGAACCAATATATCAAAAACATTAAATCCATGCTAATCCCCATTGATTGAGGTTAGTGTAGACAACTTGGGCCTTTCTTTGAAAGCATATTTTTACAAGCATCATAGAGGTATTTCAACAAATATATGATGAACTAAACTAAATGAAGGTATCAAGCATGAACAATCACTCAAAATAGCAAACTATCCATGCACTTCAACAAGGAAATCATAGTGAAAATGCATCCCAAGATATGGTTAAGATCAAAATATGCTAGGCTGAGTATACACATGGAGTGAGCATGTTGAGATGAAGAAAAACATGCAAGCATGCATGAGCAGGGACTATTTTAATGTCAACAAGAAATATGGCATTTTAGCTTATCCAAACACCATTGAAGCACCAAAAAAGTCATCAAAATCCTAAGACTACCATAAATAAAGCCATAATAATGCATGGAAGCCTTAATAGGGTCATGGAAACATGTAGGTTTACTAAGATGATGATGATAAAGAAAGATGAAAAGTAAAAAGAAAAAAAGATAGAAAATATACCTTAATGGAAGTTTAAACTCCTAGCTATATCTTCAAATAGTAATCCAGCAACTTCTAGCTCACTTTCTTCTTTTTCTTTGCATGGATTAGCAAGAAAAAAGTGAAAAGAAAGAGGTTTTGGTTGTGGTGGCTATAGAAGATAGTTTTGGGGTAAAGATAAAAATAAGAGTTTTTGAAAAAGTTTTTAGAAGGATGGAAAGAGAGCTACGGGAATGGAGTTGTTGGGAGAGCTTGAGGGTTTTCTTTGGGGGCTAATGTAAAAAGGTTTTTTCTCAGTTGAGTAAAAATTGTATTATATAGTGGATATTTTTAGCTACTAAGATAATTCAGTAGTAAGGGCATATAGGACTTTTGACATGTACAATATGGTGACTCATTATATCAAGGTGAAACCTTTTAGCATTTAATTGGTTAATCTTGATTCTTGCAAGCAAAGAAAACCATGCATTAACTAATCAAATGAGCAATCTCAAGTTTGTCCTTCATAAAATTAGATTTTCTCTTGAAATACCCTCATGCCAAGCTTAATGAGCCTTTCTACAATGTGTTAATTGAATGTTTAGAGCTTAAAAATTAAATCCACATGATTTATATAAAGTTATTTTGATATTGGATTTTTTTGAGGTTAAGATTATGACCAAATTCTAGTTTTAAAGTGATGGTATGAAGAGAGGAAAAATGTCTTGAATTAGGGCAAAAATAGCCTTGTGTATCAATACATTGAGCTTTGTATTGATAACCCATTATCTATTGATACTTTGAATTTGGTATCAATACAAAGCATGGTGTATCGATACTAGCAAGCCTATATCGATACCAAGCTTGTTGTATCAATACTTGCACCATCGTATCGATACTTATTGGCCACAATCATAATTTTAGCTATGATATAACTCCGTATTGATGCAAACACCTTTGGTATCAATACCACTCATCACGTATCAATACCATGCCCTTTGGCATCGATACAACTAGTAAGATTTTAGAATTTGAAGGATGCAGAGCCTTGTATTGATACCTTACACCTATGCATTAAGACATACATGCAAAAATGCAAATTTTTCTTACCTTTGACTCTTCAAACTTTTTATCTTTGCTGAGAATGGTGAGAACTTGACTCGTTCTTCTTCGAATGACCTCGATGGTAACTCAGATGATGACTTCTAATACTTTAAATGTTGGCCCAAACAAAGTAGGGTCTTTACAGTTGCCCTTCTTCGACCGTTGCTGAGCATTAAGAATATCGAAAAGATAAATAGATACTATTTTATTCGCGGTATAACATTGCCTCATGAGTGCCTATAGGAAAATAGAGATCAAGTTAGTATTATGCTGAGATAAGCAAAGTATGTTGGCAGTGGTCCCGACTAATAAGAAAATTTTAATGAGTCTTGTAGTATTTAACCTCTCTACTAGGTTTGTAGTTTTATGGGTTTGACCATTTAGACAAGTGCCAGCTAGTGTGGGCTTTGACTCGACATGTGTCTAGCTCTTTGTGGATTGAGTTGGTTATATGTCCAGCTATTTATGGACTAACTTGATAAGCATCTAGCTCTTTATGGATTAAGGTAGGTAGGTGTCCAGCTCTTTATGGATTGAGGTAAGTAAGCATCTAACTCTTTATGGATTAAGATAGGTAGGCATCCAGCTCTTTGTGGACTGAGGTAGGTATGCATCCAGCTTTTTATGGACTAAGATAAGTAGGCTTCCAACTCTTTGTGGACTAAACAAGATGAGTTTGGTACCCTTCCTAGATAATTTTTTGATTTACAAGCTTATGAGGTTAGGGATTCCTACCTGGAGCCTTTTAGGGCTTTCCAAAAAGAAGAATTTATACTTGAGGTTCTTTATTAGTTTGACTTTTATGAACAGGAGTTTGCACCTAAAGGATGTTAATTATTGTATGAATGATACATGAAAATGAAAATAAATGTTTAAGTGATGACAAAAGTGATGATTTTAAAAGCTTGATCCGGTAATTAGCTTTAGATTTTTGGATAACCTTTTATCTTTGAGTTTTGTTGGCTGTCTCGTGTTCTAAGGTTTGCCAACTTTATTCTCAATGTTTAGAAAGATTTTTTTTAAATGGTTGAGGTCCTTTTTAAAGGTTAAGGTGACCCATGATGCGTAAGAAGGTTCCTGAGTTTGATCGACCCATATTAGTGGGTTAATAGACTTGGTAAACTAGTTCTTGACATAATGATGCATATGATGGTCTAAACTGACTGATAAGAATGTGGTCTTAAGGTAGGGGTCAAAGATCATTGATTTGGCTCTACCTTTTGGCTAAGGTTTATTAAGGGATATTTTTTATCATGTTTTTCAACATAGAAAAAGTCTAAAGGGTAAGTCTGGCTGTGGTTCTATAATCTGTTCTTGGCTTTTTGAACCTAAAAAGACTTTCTTATGAAGTTTTATCTTTTTGGAAGTAATACTAAGAAATCCCATTATCAATTTTGTACAATCTCTTAAGCATTATCAATTATATGACAAGCATAATGCAATATGGTATGCAAGAATGAAAAATGAGATTTAGGCAATAAAATGACTGTATTTCATTTTTAGAAGAAAAAGAATACAATTCATTAAAGATTCTAGGAGGTACAAAGAAAGTTGAAGATTAACCTGTTTAGGTAATCAATTTTTTTATGCTAATGACATGAGTCTTTGTCGCAACGTACCCCGGGATGGATCCTTGCCGATTTATGGTTGTATACGACTTAAAATATTTTTTTGACTAAGAAATGTCTTCTTGACCAAGACTTTTCCTACACAACATGATGTGAAAAAGTATGGATTCTCAACTCGTGATACAGTGAGAGGGGCCATAAAACGAATCGTTCATCTTATTAGTCTCGGATAACCATCATAAAGTGGCCAACGCTTGGAGTTGCCACCGATCATTTTGGGCTAGGCATGATCGGATGCCTATTGAAACCTATGTCTTGAGTTACAAAACTTGAAACATTGATCCGGTGGTTTGCATGGTACAAAGATTTGCCAATTGAGTTCGGGAGTTGGTTAAGCACGATGAGGCATGAACCTCTTCGCGACGCCCGAAATCAGTACCTTACTAGTTATGTCTTATCTCAGTTTCGATTATTTCGATCTTAACTCGTCATTATTTTGATATAACCCTCTTTTAATGCATGAATTTTATAGAAATACAAATCCAGGTTTCGATGAAAAGATTTATTCTCATATACACCCCGGATAGATGGGGAATATAGAAATTTTTAATAAAAATGACCTCTGGTTTTTACTTTGAAAATAAAATATTTCATTTTGGGCGCTCGAGAGATAACTACACGGAACATCACCTTTAATTTTACTTGAAATGATTTGAAAATATGAATGCAAATAATCATCACAAAGAAATCACGTTAGTAAGGTAATGAATGAAGTAACATAACATGAACCATTCAATGTAATGATAAAAAGAAGGGATGGACTATCGAAATTTATCTCGCAACTGGCATCGATTATCTAGCAATAACCCAATTGATAATTTTCGATGCGGATCTAGGTTCCTTGATTGAACGAGGTTTTTTTAAATAAAAATAGGCTTGACTCTTGACATGTTCATGGAAATCTGAGAAGACGAAAAAATTAATTGTAGCTGAAAGACAAGGTTAGAGTATCCCCTCGGAAAGATGGGACTAGAGTATCCCTAAGGATGACGAATAATTTTGACAAAGGAAGATTTTTAAATCTTAACAATTTTGAAAAAGTGGGGTTAGAGTACCTCTTCAGAAGGTTAAGGTTGGAGTATCCCCCAAAGTGACATTTCTAACACTCTTTAAAGAAGTCGAGTTGGAAAAATTTAGCTGACAAAACTTTGTGATTTAGAAAATGAGTGAGCATTTTGACGCTTTTTGATAAAAGAAATTATTGTGAATGAGGATGGTAAAGATGTAAAAAAAATTTGTCCCTTAATGTGAGCCTATGGGAGGTCAAAGCATGTTCTCGAGGCTGATCAAGGTGATATGGTGACATTCGAATGTCTCGAGATGAAGCTCGTGAAAATAACTCAATTTTGACCATAACCGAAAAAAAGGGACAACATCGTGCTTCCCAATTTTTGAATTTATTCTAAATCAGTTTGAAGGTTTTAGAAGGTGAACAAGATACTGTTAGAGAGGTAACTAGATGAGGGTCAATCTAAAAATATTCCCAATATCCCAAAAGATCACTTTCCAGGGGAATAAGTTTTCATTACGCTGCTAGCAGAGAATACGAGGGATATGATGTGTCAAAATTTGAAAAATCACCCTGGACTCGTTTAGATATCGACAAATTGCAAATGATACCTTTCTGAAAAGGAAATTTCATGAATTTTTTAGGAAAAATGTTTGAAGGATTTGGAAAAATCATTTAGTGGGTCTGAACGGCCCAACCAGAATAAATGTTGTAGATTCTAGGGGTTCTGGGTAGTTTAGGTTTAAAAAATCATAACTCTCTCATCCGGAATGATCTAGGGGTAAACAAGAATCGTTTTAAAGATAATTTGACACACTTTTAGAGAAAAAAATCAAAAAATTCATGAAAAATTGTTTGGGATTTTAAACTGATTCTTCAATTCACAACATTTGTATTGCCAGCAAGGGACAAAGCAAAACAAGGGATATTTTTTATTTTTCTTTGTGTTTTCAGGTCCAAACTCGAGTCATTGACATTCGAACGTCTATGGATGAAGGGAAAGAGTGGCATAAGCATCACGAACTCATTTGCACAGCCTTGGAATATTTTGGGATAATGAAACAGCCCGTTGATCATACCACTCAAGGTTTCAACTCAAAAACAAGGCGCAAACATTTCAGGAACAAGTGCAGGGCCATTTTCATCGAAAAAATTAGAAGTTTTAAGCTCGTTTAATCAGGATTCCAGATTTGAAAAACTTAATTTTCATTAAGATTTTTTTTAACTTTTAAGGAAAATACTAAGCTCATGCTAATTGTCATTGGTTGAGGTTAATATGATTGGCTTGGGGAGGTTTTGAAAATCAGTTTCTTTTATAGCCATCAAACATGCACTTAAATAAGGAGAAGACAATGAACATACAAGGGGATGTCACATAACATGAATGGGGATGCTAACTTTACCAATGGTCTTGAAAAAGAAAGTTTTATGCACACATCTCATGAGGTGAAGCGTGCCCAAAATAATAATGATTCATGACAAAATGCAAGTTAATGTATAAACATGCTTGAAACATGCTAGGCTAAGGATTTGTGCATGGATTAAGCATAACATGATGCATGGATATGGCATAAAATGCATGAACAAGAGCTGTCAAAAATAATGAGGATGAAATAAGACACTTTGCACATCAAAAGGGGCATCAAGACATCCAAATCCTAAGCTACAACAACCAAAAGCCACAATAACATATAAGAATCCTAAGAGGGTGATGGAAGCATGAAAGGCTTACTAAATGATAAAGATGCTGAAAAACAAAAAATGAAAGTGATTAAGTAGGAAGTTATACCAACAAAGCTTCAATTTTGGTTAAGTGCTAGGAGCAGCAGAGATGGCTTGAATTACCTTCTTTCTTTGTTGTTAATTAGCAAGAAACGTGCAAAAAAGAAAGGTTTCGGTTCTGGTATAGGTAAGGATGATTTTTCAGAGTGTATAGTGGTTAGGAGTAAGTGTTTGGGGCTGTTTTTGGATGCTAAGTGAAAGGATACGGGATTCTATTTTTTTTTATGTTTGAATGAGTTGGGAGAGCTGAAACAAGCTGGAAAAAACCTTTTTTTTTCGGCTAAGATATTAATGGCCTATTTATACTAGCACTTTGGAGCTAAATTGGAGGTGCTTTTGGTCATTTCTCAAGGGGACAAAGTTGTGACAGCTGATAGCTATAGGGTGGCTGTAGGAAGTAATTTGCTGCCAACGTGATGGATATAGGGTGGTTGGTTTGATTGCTGAAATCAGATACCAGCAAGTAGGGTAACTGATGGTGATTTTTGTCAATAAAGAAAGGAGAAGTAGGGTGATCATATGACATTAACCTTTTTATGATCTAATTTAAACTTTTAAAAAATATGTTTTGATTAATTCACAAGTCCAAATCATAATCTGATACGGGTTTTGATCTTTTCTGATGCAAAAACGAGTTAAAATCAAGCTTTGGATCATTGGTGGACAAGTAAAAAATGCCCTGATCATGGAAAATAGCTTGCATGTATCGATATATTTGGTCAAAAACCCTCGAATGTATCGATACAATGAACTTTGTATCGATATAATGATCATTATATTAATACTCTGAAACATTGTATCGATACGATGGAGCATTTTATCGATACATGTTGATATGTATCGATACATCTACTTTACAGAATGCAAGTTTTGGTTCTAGCATGGCCTAGTATCGATACATGAGTTCATGTATCGATACATATACTCATTTATCGATACATTTACACATTATATTGATACAAATAGGGATATTTCGAATTGTTGGGTCGTTAAAGCATTGTATTGATACATGAGAACCATGTATTGATACATTCAAGCAAAATTATGAATTTTCCTATGTCTTTTATCCCCGAACACTTGGAACTACATCCTTTGATGCCACATTTTTGCATTTCTCTTTAATATGATCCATAAGCATTCTTAACCTCTTAAAAAAAACTTTTTATCGCCAGGCAATCGTCGCCCCCTTTCACGTCCATGCCCTAAATTGCTAAAATTAGCCCGAACAAATAAGGTGGCTACATCTTCTGCTGAGGACTTTTGGAATATTCTCTCAATTAACCAACTTTCATAGCATTACTCGTTCTTTGAGGAACCTCTCAGATTACCCTATGATAGTTGCTCTAAGTCAAGGTAGACATTGGCCCTTTCCACTAAGATCAGGTGGAAGTGGGTTTGGTAAACTTAAGATAGGATTAGGAGGTTGGGCCAAAGTTTGGTATTTGGATAGAGGATGGTTTTATTAAGTTATTATTGGCCTTGATTAGGTTCAAACAAGGGTAAGATTTGGTTGCTTAAGCTGCTCTTCTAAAGATAAAGATACCTTTCTAGGTTTCCATTCGAAAGACCTTCTTAGGTATAATATTTCTTTACGAATCAGAATTGACAGGGTTGGAAGGTCATTGCTATCCATCTTAGCTAAAATCAAAGCTTCATCAGAGAAAGTTTGCTTAACCATATAGGGACCTTCCCATTTTAGGGTCTATTTTTCTCGAGTACCTTTGTAAATTAAGAGGATATTTTTTAGTATTAAGTTTCTTTCTCGAAATTGACGAGGATGGACTTTTTTGTTATGAGCTCTAATTATACGCTTATGATACACTTATCCGTGACAGATAGCTTTCACTCTATTCTCGTTAATGAGGTTAAGTTGCTTGCATCGATTCTTAACTCATTTAGTTTTTTCAAGCTATGATTCCATTAAGACCTTGAGTGAAGGGATTTCGACTTCTGTAGGCAAGACTGCCTCTTGTAGACTAGGAAGAACAAGGTAGCTTTAGTGGAAGTCTAAACTGCTGTGCGATAGGCATATAGCGCAGAAGGTAGATTTTTGTGCCAATCTTTATAAGTTTCGGCCATTTTTTCAACTATTTTCTTATGTTTTTATTTGGCTGCTTCAATCGCCCTGTTCATTTTTGGATGTTATGGCACTGAATTATGGGTGCTTGATCTTGAACTAAAAGCAAATTAATTCTGTCATTTTGTTGTTCAAGTTGCATACTTTATTCGTGATGATCTATTTCTAGAGTCCATATCGTCCGATAATGTTTCGTTTCACAAACTTGAACATAGCATATCTAGTGATGTTGGAATATGATGTAGCTTCTACCCATTTAATGAAATAATCAATGGCAACAAAAAAAAAGTGATGCCTATTCAAAGCTTTAGGAATAATGGGTCTAATCATATCCATGCCCCACATAGAGAAAGGCGACAAAGTTGTCATGACGTATAGGGGTGAAGGTAGGATGTGGATTTTGTAGCATAGATTTGGCACTTATAGTATTTTTGGGCATAGTCAATGCAGTATTTTTTGAGTGTCAATGAATAATATCTAGACCTCTTGACTTATATTCCCATTCTCTGTCTATTAGCATGAGTGCCATAAATTCTTTCATGGATTTTTTCCAGAATTCTCTTAGTTTCAAAAGTGTCGACACATCATAGTAATGTTTAATCCTGGCTTTTTCCGTACAGGACTTCACCATCCAAAACAAAACTTGTAGAGATTTTTGGATGGTTCACTTATCAGTTTCTGTAGCATGCTTTGGATATTGTGGTCTCAAATGTAATAAAAAATGTCATGGTACCACAGCAATCTATCCCTTTCTTCTTTTACGTTATGGCAATAAGTGAGAGCTTCTTGAATATTCATCTAGATGGGTGTGACTTCTGACTCCTAGGTTACCTAAAAAAAGCTAGGTTTGCTAGAGCATCTTTCACTTGGTTGTCTTTTCGAGGTAAATGCTGGAAGCTAATTTCATCAAATTATTGTTTTAGTTCATTTATTAGCCTTCTGTATTGGAAGAGTTGAGCATTTCGTGTTTCCCATTCTTTTTGAAGTTGATAAATTATCAAGGTGGAGTCTTCATACACTTGTAAAGTTCAATGCCCTTTCCAATGGCCGCTAGGAGCCCCAATACACATGCCTCGTATTCGACTACATTATTAATGCAATCAAAGTTCAATCTAGCGGAGAAAAGGTAATAATCTCCATTTAGTGAGATCAAAATAGCCCTAATTTCGTGTGCCAATGCGTTGGAAGCTCCATTGAAATACATTTTCCAAGTTTGGCTGCAATCAATACCATCTTCTGCTTTGGATATGCACATTAGTTCCTTATCTAGGAATTTGAAATCTAATGGTTCATAGTCCTTTTTGGCTTGACTTGCCAAGAACTCTGCTACTGCGCTACCTTTGATGGCTTTCTGGCTCACATAAATGATGTCATACTTAGAGAGCAAGACTTGCCACTGGGCTAACTTTCTTGACAAAACACGAGCTTTGCATAAGTGTTTGATAGGGTTTAATTTGGTGATCAACAATGTGGTGTGATGTAATATGTATTGCCTTAACCTTTGAGTTGTCTAAGCTAGAGCACAACATAACTTCTCGATTATGGAGTAATTATTTTTATACTCTATTAATTTCTTGCTTAGGTAGTAGATGGCTTGTTCTTTCTTTCTTAACTCGTCATGTTGACCCAATACACAGCCCATGGACTTGTCAAAAATTGGCAAATATAAGATTAGTGCTGGATCAGGCACTAGCATTACAAGCAGTAGCAGGCTTGATAGGTAACATTTGACCTTGTGAAAAGCTTATTCACACTCATCATTCTATTCACCAAGGTTCTATTTTCAGTATAGGTCAAAAATCAGAAAACACTTGTCGGTTAGCTGGGTTATGAATCTGGCTATATAGTTTAATCTCTTGAGGAAACTCCTTACTTTTTTTTTTGGGTATAAAGTAGTGGAAGGTTTTGGATAGCCTTTACCTTGTCAAGATTTACCTTAATTCCTCATTCACTCAGAATGAAGCCTAATAGCTGAACGAAGGTCACACTAAAGGTGCACTTAGCTGGGTTTAGTTTAAGTTAATATTTGAGCAACTGTTTGAAGAGTTTGTGATGGTTTGCGACTTGCTTAATCTCTTTTGGAGATTTAGCAATCATATCATCCACATAGATCTTTATTTCTTTGTGCATAAGTTCATGGAATAATATCACCATTACTCTTGGGTAAATTGCCTTAACAGTCTTGAGTTCGAAAGGCATAAAGTTGTAGAAGAAGGTACCTCACATGGTCATGAAAGTGGTTTTTTCCATGTCTTCGGGTGCCATTTTAATATGATTTTAGCTCGAAAATTGGTTCGTGAAGGAAAATAAGAAAATTTCAGTGGTATTATCTACTAAGGTATCGATATGAGGCAAAGGGAAATTGTCTTTAGTGTTAGCTTGATTTAAGTCCCTGTAATCTATGCACATCCGAACCTTACCATTCTTTTTAAGAACTGGGACAATGTTGGCTACCCATTCGAGATACTTGGCTACTCTAAAAATCCTAGGTCAAACTGCTTCCTTACTTCTTTTTTAATCTTTAGAAGCATCTCCGATTTCATTCTCTTAAGTTTTTGTTGTACAAGTTTGCACTTGATTTCTAAAGGAAGTTTATGAACCATTATATCGGTGTTTAGCTCAGGCATGCCTTGGTAGGACCAGGTGAATACATCCTGGTATTCTTAAAGAATGTTGCTTAATTTGGTTCAGGTTAATAAGTTTATAAAGGTTCCTATCTTGACCTCTTCCCGATCTTTCTTTATCCCAAGGTTCACGGTTTCAGTAGGCTCTTCATGGGGCAAGATTTGTTTCTCTTATTGTTTAATTAATCTCAAGAAATTAGGTAACATGATGCTTTCTTTAAAATCCCTCTCAGATTCGACCTTATTGGTGTAGATTGGTTGCTCTAAATTGATTTTTGGAGTCTTAATATAAACATTCATGTCTTTTTTCTAGATACCTGAAAAAATAAAGGAGAACAATATAGGCAAAAAAATACACAAAGGAGAAAAAAGTCTAAGGATTTAACCAAAAATGAAGATGGACACCAGAGATGGAATGCAACATTCTTAAATATTTTTATTAATAATGCTTGATAAAAGTACACGATACAAAGGATCTTCTAATGCTCCTTGACAGAAGCATATAGGTTTAGTTCATAGCTTTACTTCGAATTAGATCCAAATAATGCAGAAATCTCTGTCAGTCCAAATACTTCGAATGAATCTTGAATTACTCATACAAGTTTCTTGGCCCATTGCTGAAGTTTTTGACTCATCAATTATGTTGATAAAGAAATCTCCGAACGCCTTGTTCAATATAACCATGACGTTGCCAGAGTTAGTAGTTCTTACCCAATTTAAATTGATATGTCCTCCTCAATGAAAATTTTCTCATAATGGCGATAGCACCATTGGTTTGTACTCCAAATCTTGACTTTTCAGATGGGCCATTCTCTTTTCCATGCTTTCTGATTGGTGGGCATTAGGCTTGAATCCCAAACTTCTTTTGTCAATTTGATAGGTGACTTTTAAAGCTTTGGAGATCCCTTACGGATGCTTTCCTAGTCATTTTCCAGCCCAAGCATCCTTATCGACGGTCAACTAGAGACTCGTATGGGTGTTTTTTGATCGATAAGGCACAACCATAGACAAACCTTCTTTGACATAGGTGGCATTAACAAAATTAAATGATTGGAAAGAGGATTCAGGTATACTCCCATCAAGCTCAAATAAGAGGCAATCATGAAATTAGTGGCAATAATATCTTCCTTATTGCCATTGTCGACAACTTTGTTCCTTATGACAAATTTTAAATTTTAGTGTAATAAAAATGGTACTGCCCCTACAGAATGAATCCAAGGTCTCCCTAATAAGCAATTGTATGATGAAACAATGTCCATCACATGAAAATCCACTTTGTACAAGCATGGCCATATCTAGAATGGGATAGTGATGTTTCTAACAATGTTTTTACATATTCCATTGGATGCTCGCACCACTATCTGGCCATGTTTGATATAAGAAACGTCAATAGAAAGTTTATTCAAGCATGTCGAAGGCATTACATTCAAGGTCGATCTATTAACAATGAGAACTTTTTGTAGCACCTTTCCCTTATAATATGTGGTGATGTGGAAAGTTTTATAGTTCCCCCTATCTCCATGGGGTATTTCATCATCATTGAAAGATATGTAATTATTTAAAGTAATATTGCTCACTAAGCAATCCAATTGGCCTATTGGAATGTCAGGTGGAACATAAGCTTCGTTCAAGACTTTAAGTAGAGCTTTTTATGAGCTTCAAAACTTAAGAGCAATGATAGCACATATATTATACTGGGTTGCTTGTTTAGTTGATCAACAATGCTATATTCTGCTATGCTTGATGAATTTAAGAAATTTCGTAGCCTCTTTTTCACTTATTGATTCTTTAATCAGCTTTGAATCTAATTATTTCCTTAGCAACTCTAGTGTTTGAATTATTGAGGGAACATTCTCTTTGTTGACTTTGCTTTAAGTGCAGCTGGGCATAGCATCTACCGTTATGAGTTAGATGGCTTGCTCATGTAAGGTCAATGGCAACTATTTGTTAGCTAGATTACTCAGTCATCACTACTCCTGTAAGATGGGAGCTAAAAAATCATTCTTGGTGCAGGCTACATAGGCGTGATTTTCGTATCCAACTAATTGGCAAATAAGATTAATAGTCTTTAGACTTCATAGAAAGGGGACATTTTCATCTTTTTCTGTAACATTGATGGAAACATCCATGTTTCTTCCCGTCCTTCATAGAACTGAATTTCTAAACAGTCCATCATCCCTTGGACTAATCTTAAGAATTTTGAATAGTATTGCAAAGTGTGCCTTTGTCCACAACGGCAGCAACAAGATTTAGCAAGCTCTTCATCTTGATATCTGCCTGCTAAGTTGACCTTTATTAGTGCTTTTCGTACATTGCTCATTAGTGTATTAACCTTTTCAACATTTTTCTTGACTTGGCAATGCTTCCCATCAATCACAAGATTTATTCTTAGTTCTACATGGTTCAGGAGTGGATTAACTCCAACATTAGGTCTTGCCCCTTTGTTAATTTTGATCACGCCCCTTTTTAGTAGGCCTTGATATTTTCTCTTGAAGGAAGTGCAATTTTCAATGCTATGATCATGTGCTCTAGCATGGTATTTGTAATAGGCATTCTCATTATACCATTTAGGATAAGGAGGTGACCTCGGAGTTATAAACACTGAAGTGACCAATTAACCTGCCACTAAGCAAGCATAGACCTCTTTTTGGGAGTAGGGAAGCAGATCGAAATGCTCTCTTTCTCGAAAGGCTTGTTGATTGTTTAGTGCGTTGATGTTACTTTGGTTGTGCGATCAAGCATTCTACGTAGAATTTTGACTTGGGTTTGATGAAAGATTCATGGTGGGATTGAATCTAGTAGAGTATACCAGTTATGGTGCTAGGGCATACAGTTAAAGCTTGGATATGCCATGCCAGGGAAATACATGCGTGGTGTTGGATAGAGATTCTTGCAATTTTGGTAAGGCTCTTGCTAATGGCATTCACCTTATTGTCTTTGCCTTTGGAGTAGACTTTTTGGTAGAGTTGGAAGATTCCCTTCTTGACATCTTACTGGTCTTTAAGGCATTGTCAATTATTTCTCTGGATATCACCATGTCAACAAAATTCTTTATAGCGTTCCCCACTAACTTCTTATAGTAAGGAGCTCGCAGAGTGTTGATAAACATGACTATCATTTCTTTTTTAGTTAGTGGAAGGTGAACTTGGATGACCTCTTCTCACTACCTTTGGGCGTACTGTCTGAAGTTTTCAGTAGTTTTCTTTTCCATGTTCAATAAAGAAAGATGATCCATAGCCGAATTAGATACATGCTTATACTGATCAAGGAAAGCTTGAGCCAAATTTGTCCATGATTGAATTTTAATTAGGTCAAGCTCTATATACAATTGTGCAGCTGCTTTGGTTTAACTGTCTTGAAAATATTGTATTAATTGTTTCTCATTATCTTTATGCCTAGCCATCTTCTAGTAGTACATATGGACATGTGCAGTAGGGTTTATGGTCCTATTGTATTTATCAAAATCTTATACTTTGAACTTGGGTGGGATAACAAGGTTTGAAACTGGGCCTAAGGCATCCACAATCCAAACTTATCGTTTCCCTTTACAACTCTAAAGCATTTCTCCAATAGCTTGTTTTTAGTTTAGTTTTCAACAGCCTCGGCATACTTTAAACTAGTTGCTTTTTCTTGTTTTATTTGCTTATCAAGGTTTAGAGCTAAAAGATTTGCCTGTAATGATCCCATATTTATGTCGCGATATCCCTGACTAGATATGGTGCTGTCATAGGGTTTCTATAGATGAATGGTGAGCAGGTGGGATTAGTGTTGTTGAGGGTGACTGTTTTTGTAATGCTTCTCCAGGAATGTCGGTGGTCTTAATCCCCCCATTCAGATTAACCTCAGGATTGGTTGGTTCTTTGCTTGCCCTTTATCCTTTAAGGAAGTAGCCAGTGGTTTTCTCAATTCAGCAACTTGATTTTGTAGTTCATCAATCTTACGAAGCAATTGTTCCTAAGCTTTTTAATGCATAACTTTAAGCCTTTTGATATGACCCTTGTGATCATTCTCCTTTGCTTTCCAATACAGACAGGTATTGTACTAGTGTTGGGTATTCGATTTCATGTTTTGAGGGCCCTTGTACTTTAGAGTGATGTCGGATTAGATTTATTAATGTAATGAGTATACACAAATGAAGATGAAATCATATGCATGTGATAATATTATGGAAAAAAACATAATTAAATAAATTAAATCATGTATGCAAGTGTAAGAGACAATTAGATTTTGGCAATAACTCTGAAATAAAATCATCCATACAAACAAAACATTAATTACAACCCATCAAGTTTGAAAGTAATCAAATTTGAAAATATTGCATGCTATTACATTGTTTGATTACAAGTTCCAGAAAGTTCTACAGTTCTTGTCCATTATCTCCTATGGGAATAAAGCTCACCTCACAGATCTAGATGATTTGACCATGTCATCTATGCTGGTTTAAACCATGTAGATTTGCTTAATAAGGTTGTAAAGATGTTCTCTATATTTTGATCGAGATGGGTTAGCCCAGATCCACTTATGGTGCAATTCGTCAAAAGTCCTTGACAATTTTTCAACTTGATCTTGTTAGGCTTGAAAGGCATGCTCTAACTCTTGAATCCTTGCGGTCAAATCCTTCCTTCTTGAAGAACTTGTACTTTAATTGCCAAGCTTTTGCTTCTTTTTGATAAACCAATGTAATTGCGTGAGTTTTAATGAGTTCTTCTATAGTAGCCTCAGCTTGGGCCTTCTAAGCCTCTAAATAATTGGCAAAAGAAATAAGCTTGACTTTTTATTCAACCGGGGATTTGCCCATTCCTCAATATTTCTTTGCTTTTTGAAGAGCCATGTAGTTTTTTTTTTAAGCCTTGAAGATTTTCATCGATGGCATTTTTCATCTTAATAATGTCACATATTTGCCCTTCTCAGACTTGACACTTATGTTCCTATTGGCTCTTCTCTTCTTGCGACTGATGAATTTCTTTAGTGAAAATGGCTTTTTCTTTTATGAACTGATACTTCAAGATTTAAATCTCAGATGGAGGGTTATTTGTTAGAAAATGAGGGATTCCATTAGCAAGCAATAGTATAGTGTCATTAACTTATCAAGCTATCCAATCTTTGTAGGTTAGAGTCACTGTTTTCTTTTTCTTCAATATGATTTGGCAAGTCTTTCGCCATGCATTAAAGATATTTTGTTCTGGCTTGTATTACCATCCCCTCTATATTCAAAATCTAGTGTATAAAGCTTGCGAGCAATAAGGAAAAAATGTCGGTAATCAAATTACGGTAAAGCCATGAGTGGAGTGTAATCGATGTTTTCTATAATCCATTAAGAGGCATCCAATGAAATGGCTTGCATTTGTACACAGTTGGACTAAGGAATAATCCATGAAACTATCCAAGTCACTTTATTGGCATTCAAATCTCAGAACTTTGCAATCTATTGATATTTAGTCGTATCTTGCGGCCACTCTTTTTTCAAGAACTTGGTGAGAAGACTAAAATTTGGTATATATAGCTGTAGCAGTCTCTTACCCTAAAATTGACTAAATGGCCATACATACAACATTGATGAGCATCTGATGAAGCATGCTTTGCCTCTTTTCTCCCAAAATTTAAGGACCAGATAGTCTCCACTAAGATGGCAAAAGCACGATTGATACCATAGCTTAGTTTGGAACAAATATCAGCCACGACAACCTCTATGTGTTCCAAAGCCCTCGAAAAAATGATCAAACCATAGATTGCCAATGTGAAAGCATCCTAAATCTTCTTCTTGTCTTATTAAGTACTCATGGTAGACTTTAAACTATCCTCTGCGATACACGCACTATTCCTTGATTTGGCTACATATGAGTCTACTCAGTGCTCTTTGACTCTCAGCATATTGGATAACTTCTTCTGAAGGGGTATAGGTTTTGCCAACTTAGAGTAAATTTTATGGAATTAAGCTATTTCGATATTAACATGGCTGCATACTCTTCTACGGTAGGGATGAGGTCATGCTTGTTGAAAATGAAACACCTATATGCAGGATTCCAAAATTGTATCACGGCACGTAGTAATCTAAAGTCGACTTTGACTTGAATCAATAGAGCAATATCCATATAATCTTGTGCAAAGATTACCTTATTAGTCTCATTCCAACCTTTCCACATGTCTCTCAACTCTTGAAAATTAAATGGCTTCAAAATCATTTTAGGCCATTTTGGGATCTCTGAATATATCTTGTTGGAGACTATCCCTATTCTCTCTCTATTCCTTTTCTAACTTATTCTTGACTATTCTAAAATCTTCAAGCCTTCAGCTAATGCTTATGCCATGGTAAAATATTTGTCTATAAACAATACCCTTGAAACCAATTATCCCAAGATAATATGACATGATACATGTAGCAAAAACAAACAACAAAAGAAACACTAAGTTAGTAACGTATTAAAGGTAAGAAATAAATCATAGAATAAAAATGCCTGATGGCATAGTGATGCCTCACGGCAAGCATGGAAAAAACAGGCGTATAGACATTTTTCCCATTAAACATAAACTTATGCAGATAGCATATTGGCATGTTTGGTCTAGAGGCGTCACATTGGGATGATGATTAATGCTTCGGATAGTGAGAATTTGCTCGTCATTGTATAAATACAAGCTAATATCAAGCCATCCATCAGACAGCATGACAGCTTGTTCAAGTGGTTTGTCTACCGCAAGATAGCATGATGCCTCTAAAGACGTTAGGTACTCACTTATCATCATCTAATGTTGAGGGACTCAGAGCCATTGGCATAATGACTTACCTAAGTAGGTTCGATTCCCTGGGAGGCGATACCGACCTTGAAAGGATAATAAATGACAACATTTGAATGTTATCTCTTATGAAAGGAAAAAAAGGTGTTAGCTATCGATCGAACAACATAATGACATGCCCCAATAGTATTATTACAACGGATGACATAATTCGGGGTGAGAGAAAAGGCATTAATGATGATGTCCATTTGTCATCATTTATGCAACAAAGAAATGATAAAGAAGAGCAATAGCCAAGAAGTGTTTCCTTAAGTGTCTTATTCTCTGGGTCGATCTAGCAGCACTTCGGTATGGCCTAACATGGTTTGGCTCTTATGGCTAACTATATGGGATTAAGTTGACTCTAAAAGGTTCCTTAATTGCTCTTCCATTCGATAGGGACAATCGAGGCACCTCGATCCTAGGCCCATCGTAGGCTTGGTGCAATGGGTTGGATTCAGGTGGATGTATTTTGCTATACCCATATGGGTAAAAAGAATACCGCAAGAGCATAGGTACTTTACACCCCGAAAGAATATTGCTAGCCCATAGGTGAAGAAAAGATACCACGAAAGACAATTAGCTCATTTCCACCTAATAAAGGTGTTATTATCTTTCCAAGAAAAGAACGATCGAAAGTCTAATGCAGATGCGAGTGTACAATACATGTTGAGAAAATAATCAAACTTTTTTATTCTCTCCTTATTACCACTATACCAAAATTGTTGTATTCATTTTTCAAGTAAGAAAAAACCCTAGTAATCACAAGAAACACAAAAGCACAAAAAGTGATGGCAAATAAATATCACTTATAAAGAAGATGAACAAAGGGGATTACAAATAAATAATAACTAAAATCAATGGAAACCGAGAATCACGTTATGACACTCGAAACACTTATTTTACAAACTACGTATATAAGAGTTCGCTTTAAAAGGGTCCAAGAGTCAGTTATGCATGGGGTAGGATTAGCACCCTCATGATGCCCAAAATTGGTACCATCTAGCCATATATTATCAAAGTCTCGATTTTTTTTTCATTTTTCATACGATCATTATTTATATATAATCCCCTTCTTATGAATGCAAATTTTTAAATATTAAATTTGTATTTTTATGATAAAAGTTTAATTAATATCTCTCTATGTAACCTAGGAGAGAGGGGAAACATAGAGGATTCAGTTAAATGAAATCTAGATTGATTTCGAAGAGGATACCTTACATCGAGCACTAGAGGGGTACTAATGCAGAACATTACCTCAAGTTTAACAAATTCTATGTTTTTGAATGCATTAATACAAATCTTCATCAAAAAAAGAAATTAGTTAGTAAGACATAAAGAAATATAATAAAAGTTGCATTAAAAATGAATGTATGAAAAAAAAAAAAAAGAGGTTCGATCAGGATGTATCTTGTAATTAATCTTGGTTATTGAGGAATAATCGAATTGACAATTTTGATATATGTTTGGATTTGGTGGCTATCATAGACATAAAAATGTTGATAAAAGATCTAGGGATGCTTAGGGAAAATAAAATTTAGATTTTTGAAAAGCGGGGTTAGGGTATCCCCTTAAATAAAACGGGGTTGGAGTATTCCTTCGAAAAGAGAGATTTTGAATGATTTTTTAAAACTAGAATTTTTTATATGTTTTTTTTTAAGAAACAAGATTTTAGAATGGAAAATCATTTTTTTTAAATAGAAAAAGGAAATCAATTTTGAAAACATCTTTAGATTTTGATCTGAGCCTAAAGAGACTTATGTCGTGACTCATGACACCATGGTGAAACTATTGAATATATTTCAAGTCATTCGAATGACTAGAAAAGATGGTTCAGGAAATTTCAAGTAATTTTTCTCAAGTTAAGCAAAAACAAAGGATGACATCGCTTTGTCTACATTCCCGAATTTATTTTGGTTTGGTTAGATGGTTTCTAGTGGAAAATGAGATACTGTTGGGAAGGTAACTTGATAAGGATTAATGTAAAAATATTTCAAAAATCCTAAAAAATTAGTTTCTAGAAGGAATTAATTTTTGAAACTAGGTCTGAGTCAACAATTACAGCAAGTGCTAGAAAAAAAAAAAGAGTAGTGAACTTTGGAAAATTGTCTCAGACTCATTTGTAATCATTAAGTCACAAACATCCTTTTCAGAAATGGAATTTTGTAAAATTTTTAGGAAAAATGTTTAAAGAATCCAGAAAAATCATTTGACGAGTCAGAATTACCAAATAGAATGTGAACCACTGATTCCAGGGGTTCAGGATAACAAAGGTTCGAAAAATCATAACTTCTACATCTAGAATGATCGAGGACAAATGAGGTATCATTATAAAGGTAATTCAAAGCCCTTTCCAAGAAAAAAATGCTAGAAAATTCTAGAAAAATCATTGGAGTCCAAAAATAAATTTTCAAATAGGGACATTATGCTACCAATATCAAAATAGAGGTTTTACAGCTACGTGTCAAGGTTTCGGACATGCAAATGTCGAATCATTAAGGTCCATGGTAGTGAAGTAATGGACCTATCCAACTCCTGTAGAATGGGCTGTCGAATTGTCCACTATCCACACCAATAGTAATGGTAGGCTCGAACTAAATTTTTGAAAGCATTTTTACAAAGTTTATTTGGCCTAATGACGCCATGATTCCAAACACTTGTGTTTGATATATCCCCAAGATTGGAGAACTAATATATTGAAAATATTAAATCCATGCTAATCCCCACTGATTGATGTTAGCATAGACTTGGGGTTTTCTTTGAAAACAGAATTTTACGAGCATCATAAAGGCATTTCAACAAACATATGATGAACTAAACTAAGTGGAGACATCAAACATGAACAATCACTTAAAACAACAAGCTATCTATGCACTTCAAAAAGGAAATCATAGTGAAAATGCAACCCAAGGTATGGTTAACATCAAAATATGCTAGGCTAAGCATTCACATGTGACATGAGCATGTTGAGATGAAGAAAAACATGGCAAGAATGCATGAGCAAGGCTGTTTTAATGTCAATAAACATTTTAGCTTACCAAAACACCATTAAAGCACTAAGAAAGTCATCAAAATCATAGGGCTACTATAAAGCCTTATAACAAAGCCACAATAATGCATGGAAGGCTTAATAGGGTCAGGGAAACATGGAGGTACACTAAGATGATGATGATGATAAAGAAAAATCGAAAATAACAAAAAGAAAATATGGAAAATATACCCTAATGTAAGCTTAAACTCCTAGCTATATCCTTAAAGAGTAATCCAACAACTTCTTCCTCACTTTCTTCCTTTTCTGTAGTTTGGATTAGCAAGAAAAGAATGAAATGAAAGAGCTTTTGGTTATGATGGCTATGGAGGATAGTTTTTAGGGTAGAGATAAGGGAAATGAGAGGTTTTGGAAGGGTGGAAAGGGAGTTACAGGAATGGAGTTTTTGGGAAAGCTTAAGGTTTTTCTTTTTTGAGGGCTAATATAAAAAGTTTTTTTTCTCAGCTGAGTAAAAATTAGATTATATAGTGGATAATTTTAGCCACTAAGATGACCTAGCAATGAAGGCATATAGGACTTTTGGCATGTGCAATATGATGACTCATTGTACCAAGGTGAATCCATTCAGCATTTGATTGCTTATTCTTGATTCTTGCAGGTAGGCAAAGAAAACCATGCATTAGTTGATCAAATGAGTAATCTCAACTTTGTCTTTCATAAAGTTAGATTTTCTCATGAAATACGCGCATGCCAAGCTTAATGGGCCTTTTTAAAATGTGTTAATCGAATGTTTAGAGCGCAAAAGTTAAATCCACATGATTTGTATGAAGTTATGTCTGATGTTGGCTGCTTTCTAAAGCCCATGTTGTGACCAAATTCAAATTCTAAAGTAATGGGATGAAGGGAGGAAAAATGTCTCGAACTAGGCCAAAAATAGCCTTGTATATTGATACATTGAGCATAAAACCCTTAAATGTATCGATACTTTGAATTTGGTATGATACAAAGCATGGTGTATACTAGCAAGCCTGTATCGATACATGCACTCTTGTATCGATATTTGTTGGCCAAAAATCATGATTTTAGCTATGACATAACTTTGTATTGATACAAACACCCTTGATATTGATACCACTCTTCAAGTATTAATACCATGCCTTTTGGTATTGATACAACTAATAAGATTTTGTAATTTGAATGACGTGGAGCCTTGTATCGATACCTCACACCTATGTATCTAGACATACATACAAAAATGCTGATTTTTCTTACCATTGACTCTCTAAACTCTTTACCTTAGCTGAGAATGGTGGGAACTTGACTCGTTTTTCTTCGAATAACCTCGATGGTAGTTCGGACGATGACTTTTGATACTTTGAATGTTGGCCCAAACAAAATGGGGTGTCTACAAATGCTAATAGAATAATACCTTCTAAGCTAACTAAACATTCAAGTGTAACAAAGACAAAACAAGCCTGCAATTAACCACCATATAAATGGTGAGTAGTAAACATGGAAAATTTTACAAACTTGATAAAACCTACAATAATAACATAAAATCAAATTTAAACATGTATAGGACAGGAGAAAAATAATAATATAAATAATAACTTCTATCCCAACCACAGATTTCAGTGTAACAAAGAAATAAAAATTTTCTATCCCTACAATTCAACAAATACAAAACTAGCTAGCAATAGCCAATGATATTAAATATTTCAACAATTTGAGATAAGCAAATTTTTTTCCCACCATTGTTGGATATTATAATTAATAAAAGGCTAAATCTTAATGTAGCCGCCTAATTTCGTTCCGATCTTTTTTTTAACAATCCTGAATATCCGAGATTGAGAACTTAATGGCCACCATCATTAGGAATGATTTTTTTCAGATGGACAAGATATCTTCAAGACCTTTTTAGTCATGTTTAAATGGTCTTAAGTTCACATGACAGAAAAAGTCATATTTTAAAATGTAATTTCAAATATACAGGATGAATATTTAAGAGAAAGATTATTTTTAATATTTTTTTGTCAAAATTTTGAAAATTTGTTTTTACAGATGATATCACGGTAAAATTTTCTAATTTTAAAAAATTTTTGATAATTTTTTGTAAAATTTAAGAAATTAATTATCGTATTTTTTATTGGTACCTATGTGGAATTTATGTCAATAAGCACTCCAAAAAAAATCAGAAATATTCAAGGAACAACTTGTATTGAAATTTTATACCACAAGGTGTCAAGTTGTCCGTTTTAATAACTAAATTTAAATTTTTTACAGTATCGCGAGTATTATACTTATGAAATTTTTTCTAATAAAATTATTTCGAATTTTCGATTTTCATCTTTACCATTTTTTAAATTAATATTTTAAATAATATGTTTTATTTAATTCATTTTATATAAGTTTCAATGTATTTTTAAAAAATTTCTTGGTTCTAGAATACAAACTTTCTTGTATCTGTAAAATTTTTTGTGAAATTTTCTCAAGTTTTAAATTTCAAAATTCTTTAAATATTTCCATTAAACCACAATTAAATTAGTTTTGATAAATTTATTTTATTTTATGAGTTTGCATTTTCTTTCTAATTTTTTTCGTTTCTAAAATATAGAGTTTTCTACTCTGTAAACTTTTTTGAGAATATTTTTTTAAGTTTATAATTTTTAAAATTTTTCAAATATTATTATTTAATATATATTAAATCAGTTTTGAAAAATTCATTTTATATAAAAGTTTTTTATTTTTTAGAATTTTTTTGTTTTCAAAATACAGAGTTTTTCACTTTGTAAATTTTTTTGGGAAGATTTTTTTTTTGTTTAGAATTTTTAAAATTCTTCAAATATTATTATTTAATTCGTGTTAAATTAGTTTTGAAATTTTTAATTTATTTTATGAGTTTTAGAATTTATCGAGATACGGAGTTTTCTACTTCGTAAATTTTTCAATAGGATTTTTTTGAGTTTATAATTTTCAAAATTCTCCAAATATTATTGTTTAATTCATAGTAAATCACTTTTAAAAATTTTAATTTATTTTATAAGTTTTGTATTTTTTTTATATAACAATTTTTTGCGATAAGGGTTTTTCTCGTAAATTTTTACGAGTTTGTTATTTTTAGTGTTTTTCGTAAACTAAAATTTGTTTTTATTATTAGATTAAATTAAATTGATCACAAAAAATTTTATTTTAAATACATAATTTTTAATTTTTATAATTTAATCCTTGTAATTAATTTTCATAGTATAATTTTACATATTAATATAAAAATCATCTAAAATGCTTTAGAAATCAATGATATCATGCATGACATCACTCATAGTAAGACAAAAATAATAAATTTAAATCAAGTTGTGTTTAATTTAAATCAAATAAAAAATTAATAATTATAAAACTAAATAAATTAAAAAAAGGAAAAAAGAAAAATTCTTAGAAAACTTTAGGGAGGTTTCGGCCAATGGTTTTTTCTCCACCATTTGGCTGACTTCATGCCTTATAAATAAAACTTTGATTTGGGACTTTAGGTTTTGGAAGGAAGAAAAACAAAAAGAAAAAACACTAAAAAACAACATTTTTACTTAGTTTTTCAAGTTTTTTCCCACTAAGGTATAACACTTGTTTTCTTTTCTTTTCTTTTCTTCATTTTGATTCATTTTCATCCTTATTCATAAGCCAAAATCATGTTAAGGCTCACGGATTCTCATCCATGTTGAAAGGCTAAACATGGTGGCTTTAAAACTTTTTGTATTTTTTGTTATTTTTGTTTTTTTAGTTAAATCTTGTTTTATATATATAATATTATTTTTGTTGTTATAATTTTGATTTTGTTGAATTTTTGTTGATGTTTCTTTCATGTTGTTTTGATGTTGATATGTTGGTTAGAATACTATTATATTTAATTTATGACTTTACTTAGATTTAAGCTTAATAATTATTATTTATGCTTATTTCCATGATTTTTTATATCAAAGCATATATATTTCATGTTCTTCACTTTGGCCAAATCTGATTGGGGTTGATAATCATGATTTTGTGCTTACTTTTGTCTTAATTTCATGATTTTTATTTTATTTTTGTTAGTAAACATTAGGACTAAATCATAAAATATCTAAAAAGTTTTTTATGACATTTTTGGCTTGACCGAGAGCTTTGTGAGCCATGAGATTTCTAATTTATGTGTTTATAAACATGTTTTAGGTGTTTTTAACATTTTAGGGGTCATTTTGAAATTTTAGAAAGTTTAAGGACTAAATTGAAAAATATGGAAAAATCATGTTTTATGGCTAAAAGTGCTCGGTTGAACCTTCATGCATATTTTTGCCATGAATTTTGTGTTGATTCTTACTTGATTTGATGATTTTTTGTGATGTTTTGTGATGATTTTCCATGTAGGGGTCAAAATGCAAATTTAAAAAGTTTTAGAGTTATTTTGTAAAAGGTTAAAAATTTTTGTTCTAAGGCCAAGGAGTTGGTCGAATTCTTGTGGATGTGTTTGCTGTGTTTTTCATATGTATTTTCATGTGTTCATGATATTTTATGATGCTTTTTTTTTCTATTTAGGAACTCAAATGTAAATTTTTAAAAGTTTAAGAACTAAATAGAAAATATTAGTCTTTAAGGGTAAAATGGTCATCGCTGCCACTTTCAAAGATTTCTATTATTCCTATGGCTTTCCATAGAGGTATAGAAATTTTTAAAATTTTTTGTATTCTCTCGGTTTTCGTGGGGTACGAAATGAAATTTTTAAAAGTTTAGGGGCTTAATTACAATTTTTGCATCTTAAGCCAATTCTAGAACTTTAAGTTTCCTACTATTTTCAGATTATTTTAGTGTCCATCTTTCATGTCGTAGGTATACCCTAAAGGTATTTTGGCAATTTTACTTAGAACCGAGTCCTAAATAGTAATCGGGTTGTTTTTATGCCAAGGGTGCATATTTAGGATAGATTCATCATTTCATCATTGAATTAGTGTCCATTAGGGTTACCAGGATACTTTCACATAAAAGGTATACCCTAGGAGCATTTTGATAATTTTTCTCACCAAGATGCTTTTATGCTAAAGATGAATGTTTAGGATTGGTTTAGCTTTCTAAGGTCATTTCATGTCCGTTAGGGTATTGGGATACTTTCATGTTGAAGGTATACCTTAAGGGCATTTTGATAATTTTACCTAAAATCAGGTCTTAGGCAAGCACCGAGATGCTTTCATGCCAAAGGTGCGCATCTAGGATAGGTTTACACTCTTAGTATTATTTTTGAGTTTTTAGGGTTCACTGAGAGACTTTCATGTTGAAAGTATACCCCAAAGGTATTTTAATAATTTTACATTAGAACCAAATCCTATGTGTTTATGGGGAAACTTTAATATCGAAAGTACACATTACGAAGAGGTCATATTAGACCATTTTTAGGTCTTAGGGTTAATAATTTTCATAAAATCGGATCAATTTTTTAAATTAAGGCAATGTCTTCTAATTAAATTAATATGTGAAATTTCTACTAGAATATGCGAGGGGTTCTATGAATTATTTTAATAGCGAGACATATTTTTCAAAATGAAAGTTGGGATTTTTCAATTTTTGTAAAAATAAATCCTTTCATATTTCATAGGTTCTCGAGCGGGTGCGAAAAAGAATGATAAAAAAAAGCTTCCGTGTCCTCTTGGTCCTCCGAAAAGGTGTGAATGATATTGTGATTTCCAAAAATAATAAAACTCGATTTTCTCAAAATAATAAATATGTTTAATAAAATATTATGGGAATCATAATTAAATATTTAATATTAAAACCAAATAAAAATCAAAATTTAAATTAACAAATAATTAATAAGGTACAAATTTTCAGGCATCATGAGAGGTTTGATTATTACTCTTGATTGTAATCAACTCCCGGACCCTTTCACGTGATCTCTAGTAACAACATGTACCTTGAGTTTTGTTTAGAGGTTTTGTAACCCTCAAAACATAAATTCCAATAGGTGACCAATTTCACCTAATATATAAATCGGTGGCAACTCCAAAATAAATAGTCGTTTCATAACGATTTAGAGTTAAGTCGAGTGAGTGATTTATCTCGATAGCTCAGTCTCTAGACATGAAAATAAAAGAATAATATTAATGATTGTATGGGCCTCTAAACATAAAAGAAAATAATTATATATAGATATATATAGAAATGAGGGGTAAACCTATCATTTTAAGTCGAGCTGGTCAGGATTCGTATCTAGGCCATGTTGCGACACTTAAAAAGAAAGATTTGCTTATTCTACGATTTCAATGAAACCATCATGTAAAACAATGAGAGAAATAGTTAAACGAAACTTAATGAATAAAAGCAACAACTGTTAAAAGACCAAAAGCTAAAAAAAAGGTTTTATTAATGCTTTAGCAATTTGAAAGAATAAGATGTCAGCAAAATCTTTTTCTTCTAGTATTTTGAGATACAATAATTAATGAAAGATCAAATCTTAAAAAGCAAGATTTGGCTACTCTACCATTTCAAAGAAAGTGTCATACAGAACAATGAGAAAAAGAACTAAAGGAAACCCACTGAATAAAAACAACAATTGTTAGAAATACAATACTAAAACCCTAATGGTCACTAAATTATTTGCATATTATGTTAAAAAACCCATTAAATTGTTTGTACGTTATGTTCAAAGAAACATAAAAAGATCATCAATAATCTTTGTAAAGAAATACAACACTAAACCCTACCATTACTACTAATATTAAAGAAACTGTTTTAATCGTCCCTTACAACTGCAAATTTAGTTCTACGTTTGGACCAATTAAGGCTTCCTCAAAAGCCATTTTAAAGGTTTAGCTCATATAACATTCGATTACATGATTAAAGCAGAAAGGTAAGAAATGAAAATAAACATAGTCAAATCTTAATTTAAGTAAATTTACAATATTAATTAAATATTTAAATGTATGAACATTATACCGTATTGTCTACAAAATGAATATGTTAAAACATCACTTGGTTTTAACCATTTAACAGTTGCATACAAATAAATTTAGTTGATTAAAAGCATCAAAACATTGTATTGACTAATTGACCATTCAAAATTGAGAACAAAGCTCAACAAACACTAAAGAAAAACAAAAAACCAAGACAAATCAAAAAGTAAAACTAAAATGAAAACAAAATATGGCATAATAGGTTTTAAAATTTTCACTTTCTTTTTATTTTTTACTTCTTGCTTTTTATTCTTTTTTTCCATTAATGCAAAACAAAAATATATTCATAGAAAATATTTAAAAGGGAAATTTTATAGGTCCTTTCATTAGATTTAGATAACATTTTATTCTACAAATTAAGAAGTAAAAAAAAATTCAACCTTCATTTCTCTCGTTTTTCTTTCTAGACTTTTTTTCGCTCTTTGCAATTATTTCATTGAAATCCATAAAAATAATCATGAAATTAAATTAAAATCAGTTAATACAAAAACTCCAAGGCAAAATTGGCAAAAAAAAGTAAATAATTGAAAAAAGCTAGCTCAATTGTTTTAAATATTGATCCGTGGATGACTTGATTGCTTGCCTTCTTTCTACCTTATTTTTAACACTCTTAGTAGTCAATCTTTTTGGCTTGCTTAGATCCAAGTATGATTAGTTATTTGAAGGGGCAAGAATAGTTTGAAACATTTTGGGAACATGCATTTTAGAATGAAAACTTAAGATAAAAAGATCAAATCCACCAACTAGAGTTGCACCTACTTTATTATGACTAGAAAAGATCTCAAATAGGTTGAATATAATCAAAGATAGTAGCTATTAAAAAAATAACAATAAAAGATCTCACCAATGAAACATTATCAAATATAATCTTGTTATAATATGGAATGGCCAAAGCCATCTCTTTTTTTCTCCTTTCCTAATTCCATTTCTTTTTTGTTTCTTTCAAAATGAATTAGCCAAAGCTTAGGTGTTAGACAAAAGAACAAAGAAAAAATAAGATAGAAAAATATATGAAATTCAATAGAGAAAAAATAAATAAATCTAAGTGTTGCAACATTACCCGGATATGAATCCTGACCAGCCCGACTTAAAATGGTGAATGTACTCCTTATTTTTATATATATCTATATATCATTATTTTCTTTTATTTTTGGGGCCATTTCATTATTAATCTCTATTTTTTGTACTTGGGGACTAAGTTGTCAAGATGAATCGCTCACTCAACTTCTCTAAATAGTCGTTATAAAATGGCTATTTATTTAGAGTCACCTCCAATCTTATTTTGGCCAGGTAAGATTGGGCACCTACTAGAGTTTATATTTTAAGGATTACGAAACCCATAAAAATAAACTCCAAGGTCTACACTCATACCAGAGATTGCATAAAAGGGTCTGAGAGTCAGTTACAATCACAAGTAAGGATTGACATTCTCGTGATGCTCAGTAATTGGTACCTTATTAATCATGTGTTAACATAAATTTTGATTTTTATTTAGTTTCAATATTTGATATTTAATTATAATTTTTATATTCAAAAATAAAATTTTATGAAATAAATTTATTATTCTGAATGAGAAAATCGGGTTTTTAATATTTCTGAAAATCAAAATATCTTTCATACCCTTCTTGAGAACCAAGAGAACATGAAAGTTTTAATCATTCTCTATCGTACCTCCCTGGAAACCTGTGGAATACGAAAGGTTTTATTTTTACAAAAAATGAAAAATCCTAACTTTCATTTTGAAAAGGGTGTCTCGTAATTGATGATCACCATTAGGGATCTTTTTGAATGAGATAAAGAAATTAATTTAAAAGGATAAATAGGTTGGCACTAGTAAAAACTTGTCTTGAAGAAATTGATACAAAAAGTTCGAGGTTTATCAAGACCAAATTCAGACGGGTGTTCATTTTGTAGGAGTTTCTTGAAAGAAAAACAATCAAATTATAACATCTTTTTAATTTTCAAATACAATAGCCCGATAGGTGTTAAACTAATGCTTGTAAACACAAAGTCTCAAAGGATTGATCTGAAAGGCTTTTTGTAAGCATCAATTTCCAAGTTTGGGCATAAAAGTTTTTAAAGTTTATTTTGAAAGGAATCAGTGTTTGGGCATGTGACTTAACCTTTTGTTAATATTGTGAAATTTTCATGGGTTTGGAATCATTTCTAAATTAGCATGAAGGGTTCTTTGGCATTGGTGGCTATCTTTGTTGATTTAGGAGCAATTCCAAGGCCTTGAAGCTTGCCTTATCATATTATCAAGGACTTAAAAATCATTCAAAAAGATGAATTTTTAAGGAATTTCCTAGGAATAGGCCGACAGCTCAAATAGTCATGTCTGATCGAAATGGACTTTGTTAGGTACGTAACATAGGCCATAGTTTATGGTTTAGAAAGAAAAGGATAAATAGGCCCAAATCAAGTCTTTAAGGGTTATTAAACCAAGGATAATTTTTCTTTAGCAGAAATTGACCCAGCATGTTTTTAAGGCAAAACACATTTACATTCCTTTATTTACTTTTGCTTGCTTCCTTCTTTATTTTAAAGGGACTTGAAATTTGAACTTTTTTGATTTTTTTTTTGTACTTTGAAAACTTGAAATTTGAACTTTCTTTATTTTTTATTTTGAATATTTGAACTTGAAACTTGAACTTTCTTTATTTTTTACTTTGAATATTTGAACTTGAAACTTAAACTTTCATTACCTTTTACTTTGAATATTTGAACTTGAAACTCTAACTTTCTTGAACTTTGCTTGATTTTTAACTTTGTCATGACAATAACACTTATTCTCTTGTAACTTTAAGATAAAATTTTGCTCCTTCTGATTTTGAAGCTTTGCTCTATTTGCCCCCTAGTGTGGAGGGTGATCCTTAATTAGGATTCAAAGAAAAATATACATTATTAGACTCAAAGGGGGTTGTAAAGAGAATAATTTTTTATATTTGAGAAAGGATAGAGAAAGAAGGCCACTTTTCATCTCAAACACAGCTATCTAAACTGGTAAGCATTTCACTAGGAAAAAAGGCTAATTTCTTTATGAAATCATTTTGAGCATCCCAATAATATGACATTGCACTCAATAAAAGCTTAAGGTATGCCCTCAATATTATTATCGGCTTCATAGCCACTAATAACTGGTTGAACCTTTAGGAAAGAAAATTGAATTGGCTTAAAAAAATCTCAAATCTCATATCTTATATATCAAGAATTGGTTTGCAAAGGTTTTGTTTAGAAAGAAAAGAAAATTTTGGCTCATTTTTACTCTCACATTTCTTGAATCGAGGATTCGAAAGAGTGTTAAGGAAGTTATGGGAAAAAGTTATGGAAATGAGGGAACCTGAAAATTTTTATCATTATTTTAACGTATGTCAAACTATCAATATCTGAATCTTTTAAGATATAACCTATTTGGGAGACCTTCAAGGAATCCATGGAAAAGAACACTTAAATGTGGAAGGTCTTTGATGGTGAAAGGTCTATAGTTAAATGTTTGGGATAATCATATATGTGGAGGTAAATAACCTTTCCTAGAGAATTTAATCTAACGGTGATCATCTTTCAAAGAAAAATTTTTCAAAATGTTCTTATTATCCTAAATATTGGAATCATTATTAACAAAATTCATGCTCGATGACAACATGCATACCATTTACAAATCAAAATACATTTCATAATTTACAGTTTCCAAAAAAAGTAATATACAGAGTTTTAGAGCCAAGATAGAAATTGCCCCTGATTGGCATACTACCATAAGGTCAATGACCTTTAGACCAATCGTCCTTAATAAATCTCCACCACCTTCAAATTTTTGCATCCTTGAGAGCTGAATTACAAATCAGCTAGTGTATCAAACTTTAAGTTATCAAGCTTGGAAATTTCATAGGATGCATGGTTATTTCTTGTCATCTCAATCATGCCATCTTTTTACTACATTCCTTAGCAAAAAAGAAGAATCCAAAGCTCGTGGCATGGCAAGTAACCATCCAAGAAATTCAAATCAAAATTTACAATAGCATGAGATTCCCATTTTAGGTAGGGAGTTTTTTTAGCCTTTTAGAATGGCAAAGATCATCTGAGTTTTAGTGAGTAAAGGAAAGAGGTTGGGGTAGGAAATCAAAGAGGCATGATACACCTTCATCCTTTTTCTTTGCTGCTTCTAAGAATCACTTAAATTGCTTGCCGAGTCTCTTCACCTTTCAAAACTTATGAAAAAGTTTTGCATAAAGGGCTACGAGGTATAGGATAAATCGATTGAAGTTGTAAAACAATGGAAGGTTAGGGGTGAAGATATCATTCGACAATGGATTTCCTCGCTTTCTTGACTCACTATGGTCTCGGTCACCAATGTCTGTGATAGAATTATCTTCCCGTCCCATATATGTTACTTGTTGCCCCTTGGTCAATAAGAATATGTGTTATAGGACTAGCTCCCCACATACTGAACATCATAAGGTGATCGCCTTTCGACATGCACTTCTTCGGATAACTGGCAGAAGTATTGGTATAACACAAGATAATTTGTAAACTTTTTTGATCAAGGCATTACTCTTATGGAGACTTTTCCTTCATAGCTTATTTTCTCTTTTTACTTGCTTGACAACTTGGAGTATTCGTGGCTTCCATTTTCTTTCATTGTTTTGGACTTGTTTCCACTCATTTTGTCGAGTAATATATCTTTTTTATATCTCATGATTGCGTAATATTCACCTCAAATAGCAAAAATAACTTAAATTAGTCACGAGAATATGTATGTATCTTATTAACATTAATCTTTATTATTATCTTTGTATGAATACAAAGAAATTGGTAAAATGAATAAATGAACAAATGTATGGTTGAAGGAATATATAAAATAATATTCAATGGTATAAATCAGAGGCTAAACAATTGGTTAAATATTAAACATGAAAATTATTTAAGAATTTGAATCATAACTCAATACCATGACTTGGTATTTTTTTTTATTTACCCAATGTGTAAAACCATATTTACAAGGTTTAAAAAGTAACCGAAAAGGATTGCTTTTGCAAATACTTCATTTTCCTAACTACGTTACTACTTATAAGAGATTTTCCTAAATCCTAATCATTATTTCATCATTTAATTTTTTTCTAACCATCTACTTACAAAACTGAGCAAAAAGTCCAAAAGGTTGCCTCAATAACTAATTTATTGCTCCTTGGCCTTCTAGTACTTCCCATAGTGCGATAGGAATTTAATAGCCTCCCTTAGCCTTAGTTTAATCTGTAATGCATTAGTTTTAAGCAGATCTTGAACCTTTCCTTTGAGTCATCACATTCTTCTATAACATGTCCCTATAATCTCGCATAGAATTCACAACGTGCATTTATATCATAAGATTTGGGATTAGAAGGTCCAAGGGGAGGCTTCAGTACATGAACAATGAGCTAATCTTGATGCAAACTAAAGAACAATTCTTTATAAGTACATGGGAATGAATCGAGTTCACCTCCTTGTAGCTTTTTCCTAATGTGAGCTCCGAAGAATACTGGAATAGCACCAGAAAAAAAAATTGGAAGGTAAGTTGATTTGGGTAGATCCAAAATTGGGTGTTTTTGCTTCACTCGTGTCTAACAAGACACTAAATCCAACTTTCAAGTCTTTAAATGTTAACTTGAAAATTTGTTCTTTTATCTCTCGGAGCTCATGGTATATTTCTCCAACTATTCCTTCCAATTTCTCAACCTTATTCATCAATCCATCAAGCTGATTTTTCATTGTTCAGATTTCAATTCCATACACTTTTTTGATGGATTCCAATGTGCTAATCCTTAGCTCTAATTGATCATCCATGCCTTGATTCCTTGAAATAGAATAAATGAAACAATTTTAATATATTATAGAAATTATGAATACATAAGCATATAAACAAATAAAAATGTAAAACTTACAATGTAAAAAAAAAAATGCAAGAATAAATTTACAAGCTTTCATAGAATACAAATATCATAATAAATTACCTCGAGAAATAAATGAAAGCAACATTTATCATAATAATACAACATATACTTATTAATATCAAATTAAAAGAGTAAAGGGTTAGAAATGTTCCTCTAAGTGTACCTAATTTGGTACCTTCTAGAATCGGGTATGGCTCTGACATGGTGAGGCCCTTATAGTTCATTATATAAGGTTCAAGTTAGACATTTAAATAGGTTCTTGAATAATTCCTCGAGTTCAGAAAGAACTAGTGAAGTACCCTAATCTTTACCCATCGCGGGTTTATATTGAAAAAGGTTCAGTTTAAGTGGGAGTATCCTCCATGCCTGTAACAAGGCTAACACCTTGGGAGGCATAGGAATTTACACCTGATAGGCTTTTCACTATCCTAGATAGAGGCTAACACTTTAGAAAGTAGAGCTACTTCGCCCCCTCCTAAAATATTAGGTACCTATGCTCCCTCCATATACTGGGAGGGGAATCTAATGCATATGGATGTGCACAGTATGTGTGGGCGAACAACTTACCTTTTATGACTCTACACTTTCAAAAATAATAAAGACCTCTATCCGAAATTCCCCATAAAAATAATGTTGCAAAGAAAACAAAAGCGTTAGTGAAAAATGTGAATAACATATAGCAAAATTTCTATATAAATCAAGAATGTAATAAAAATTTTATTTTGAAAATACTGGGAATTATAGTTTAATACCGATTGAAACTAAATTAATTAAAATTTATTTAACATGTGATTAAATATAGGCCTGACTCTTCAACCTGTCCCCAGTGGACTCACCAAGTTGTCGCAACATTGCTTGGATACGAATCTTGACCAGCTTGACTTAAAATGGTGAATGTACCCCTTGTTTCCATATATATATGTATATCATTATCTTCTTTCATTTTTCGGGCCATATCACTATTATTATTCTCTATTTTTCATACCTGAGGACTAAGCTATCGAGATGAATCGACTTCTCTAAATTGTCGTTATGAAATGACCATTTATTTGGAGTCGCCACCAATCTTATTTTGGCCATGTGAGATTGGGCACCTACCGGAGTTTATATTTTAAGGATTATGAAACTCATAAAAACAAACTCCAAGGTCGTGCTCATGCTAGAGATCGCATAAAAGGGTTCAGGAGTCGGTTACAATTTCCAGTAAGGACCAATCTTCTCGTGATGCCCGGTAATTGGTACCTTATTAATTGTGTGTTAACATAAATTTTGATTTTTGTTTGGTTTCAATATTTGATATCTAATTATAATTCCCACATTTAAAAATAAAATTGTATGACACACATTTATCATTTTGAATGGGAAAATCAGGTTTTTAATATTTTTGAAAACAAAAATATCTTTCATACCCTCTTGAGAACTAAGAGAACATGAAAATTTTTTATCATTCTTTATCGTACCCCGCTGGAGAACCTGTGAAATACAAAAGATTTTATTTTTACAAAAATTAAAAAATCTTGACTTTTATTTTGAAAAGGGTGTCTCATTATTAAAATAATCCGTAGAACCCCTTGAATATTCTGGTAGGGATTCTATATATTAATTTAATTAGGAGACATTGCTTTAATTTTAAAAATACCCAATTTTATTAAAAATGTAAACCCTAAGACCTAAAAGCAGTCTAATATGATGAACCTATTCCTAATGTGTACTTTCGACATGAAAGTATCCCAATATTCACATAGGACTTGGTTTTAATGTAAAATTACAAAAATACTCTTAAAGTATACCTTTAATGTAAAAGAATCTTAGTTATCCTAAGGACTTGAACTGTTAATAAAAATGTGAACTATCCTAAATGTGCACCTTTGGCCTAAAAGCATCCCAGTGCATACCTTAGACTTGACTCAAGAGAAATTACTAAAATGCCTTTAGGGTTTACCTTCGATGTGAAAGTATCCTGGTAATACTAATGGACTTTAAATGATCTTAGAAGGCTAAAATAATCCTAAATGTTCACTTTTGGTGTATAAGCAAAATTATCAAAATACTTTTAGGGTATACACTTAACGTGAAACTATCCAGGTAAACCTAATGCACTTTAAAATGATGCTAAAATGACAAACCTATCCTAAATATGCACATTTGGTATACAAGCATCCTAATTACCATCGAGGACTTAATTTTAGGTAAAATTACCAAAATACCCTTAGGGTATATTTTTGACGTAAAAGTATGTCGGTACGCTAACAGACACTAATACAATGATGAAATGACAAACCTATCCTAAATATGGACCTTCGACATAAAAGCATCCCGGTTACTATCTAGGACTTGATCTTAGGTAAAATTACCAAAATACCTTTAGGATATACCTTCAACATGAAAGTATATGGGTACCTTAACGGACACTTAAATATCATGAAATTATGAATTTACCCTAAATAGGGAAATTAAAATCCTGAAATTGGCTTAAAATGCAAAATTACAATTAAACCCCTAAACTTTTAAAAATTTTATTTTGTACCTTATAAAAACTAAGAGAATACGAAAGGTTTTAAAATTTCTATACCCCTATTGAAGGTCATAGAAATAATAAAAATATTTAAAAGTCACAAAAATAACCATTTTACCTTTAAATACTAGAATTTGCTATTTAGTCCTTAAACTTTTTAAAATTTACATTAAGCCCTTACATAGAAAAATATCATTAAACATCACAAACGTACGAAAATATACATGAAAAACACCACAAATACATCCACAAGGATTTAGCCAAACACCTTGGTCTTGAAATGAAAATTTTTGACTTTATGCAAAATAGTCCCTAAACTTCCTAAATTTGCATTTTGACCCTTACATGGGAAAACATCGCAAAACACCATAAAAAATCATCAAAATAGGTAAGAATAACACAAAAATCATGGAAAAAATGTACATGAAGGTTCGGCCAAGCACTTTTAGCCATTAAAACACAAATTTTTTTGTACTTTGCAATTTAGTCCTTAAGCTTTGTAAAATTGTAAAATGACCTTTAAAATGTAAAAAATGACTACAACATGTTTAAAAATGTCTAAATCACACTTCCATGGCACTAGGACTCTCAGCCAAGGTAAAATGGCACTAAAATTTTTTTTTGTGAATTTTATGATTTAGTCCTTGAACTTTCTAATATTTACAAAAAAGCAAAAAACATGAAATCATCACCAACAAGCCACCCATATGATTGGCCAAGGCATAGAAAGCATGAAGACAAATTTATTTTCATCATGAAATTTCATAAATAATATTATAAATTCATAAACAAAATTTTTTAACCATAAAAATGCAAGAAATCACTAATATTTTAATACAAATGAACATGAATATAACATAATAAATATTACAAAATACATATTCATTGAAGAAAATATCATTATCACAAATAAACACGAATATTATAATAAAAATCAACACAAATACAACAAAAATCAAATATATAAACTTTAATTATTGTTTTCATGCTTGGCCTTTCAACATGGAATGAAACCCATGAGCTCAAGCAATCATAAAACTCACTAAAATGAGGAATCAAACATAATATCAATGAAAATCAAAGTTTCAACAAAAGAAGTTACTTTGAAAGCTTAAAACACGTGAAAAAAACCCTAAATAATTTAATAGATTTTTGGTATTTTTGGTTCTTGGAAGCCACTAACATAGCATGAAAGCTTTCTCCCTTTGTTTCTAAGGGAGAGAATCAGCCATGAAACACCTTGAAGGTTCTTAGCCGAATGGCCTTAAATTTTTCTCGTTTTTCTTTTTTTTTTCTTTTATTTATTTATTTATTAACTTTTCATTACTTTTTTTATTTTTTTCATTTTGATAAGATTTTCATTTATAATTTTTATCATTTAGTGAGATATGTCACATATGACATCATCAAGGTCTAGATAATTTTGGAATGTATTTATATAATATGTAAAATTATATCGCAAAAATTATTTAGAAGGATTAAATTGTAAAAATTAAAACAAATTATATATTTGAAACAAAATTTCATATGATAAATTTAATTTAATTTAATAATAAACACCATTTTTAATTTTAAAAAAACATTAAAAATAACAAATTACTAAAATTTTACGAGAAAAACCCTTACAGAAAAAAATTGTTATACGTAAAAAAATACAAAACTCATAAAATAAATTAAATTTTTCAAAAACCGATTTAATATGATTTAAACAATAATATTTGAAGAGTTTTAAAAATTGAAAACCAAGAAAAATCCTCCCAAAAAATTTATGAAGCAAATAAATCCATATTTTGGAAACAAAAAAATCTGAAAGAAAATACGAAGTTCATAAAATTTAATAAAATTTTCAAAACTAATTTAACACGGATTAGACAATAAAATTCAAAGACTTTTAGAAATTATAAATTCAAAAAAAATCTCTCGAAAAAAAATTAACAGAGTAGAAATCTCTGTATCTTGAAAATAGAAAAATTCTAAAAAAAACTCATAAAATAAATTAAATTTTGAAAAACTAATTTAATATGAATTAAATAATAATAATAATATTTGAAAAATTTTAAAAATTATAAATTCAAAAAAATTTCTTAAAAAATTACAAAGTAGAAAACTCTGTGTTTGGAAAATAGGGAAACTCCTAAAATTTATAACAAATAAATGAAATTGTAAAAACTAACTTAATGGTGGTTAAATGTGAATATTTAAAGAATTTTGAAATTCAGAACTCTAGAAAGTTCGATAAAAAATTTGACAGATAAAGGAAAGTCCATATTCTAAAACTGAGAAAATTTTCAAAAAAATACATTGCAACTTATATAAATTGAATTAAATAAAATATGTTATTCAAAATATTATTTACAAAATGGTAAAGATGAAAATTTGAGATTCGAAAAAATTTTATCAGAAAAATTTTCACGAGTATGATACTCACAGTATTGTGAAAATTCAAAATTAATTACTAAAATGGGTAACTTGACAACTTGCTTGAATATCTCTGATTTTTAGGAGTGAGTATCCGAATAAATATCACCTTGGTGTCGATCAAAATATATAACAATCAATTTCTCAAATTTTACCAAAAAAATTCTTAAAAAAATTCATGAAATTTGAAAATTTGACTGTGATATCATCCCCGGAGATAGATTTTCAAAAGTTGAGAAGAACCCATTAAAAATAATTTCTCTTAAATATTCATCCTATATTTTTGAAATTAGAAATCAAATATGATTTTTTCTGTCACGTGAACTTACAGCCATTTAAATATGGATAAAAAGGTTTTGAGACTGTCTGGTTCATCGAAAAAATAGTTTCGAACGAGGGTCGCCTTTAAGTTTTCAATCTCAAATATTCAGGATTATCGAACTACACTAAAAACATAAATGTGAAAAATTTGGCAAATAAAGCTTCTATAATAAGATTTGGCAAGTCTTTCACATTAAAATTTAGAAAAAGCATCAGAAATAGAACTAAGAAAGAAAAGGAGAAAAAGATAGGAATTAGACGATTTGGCACAAAAGTCAGCAAAGGAGAAAAAATTAAAAGAAGTCTATGTATACCCCTCATTTTGTCCAAGCTAGCATTCAAGGCATCAGAGGTCATCGTTTAAAGCACAATTAGGGTCATTCATATGAGCATAGATCAATTCCCTATCATTATCGGTTAGGTAAGAGGTTTGGAGAATCAAAGGTATGTATATTTCACATTTTTGCATGTATGTATTGATACATAATCTTTGTGTATCGATACACGACTTCCATATAATCGAAATTTGAAATTTCACAGGTTGTTTGGTATAAATGGGGCTTTTATTAATATCTTTGCTTAATGTATTGATATATTGATCAAATATATTGATACGAGGCTTAGCAGTAGCTAAAATTTGATTTTTGGAGGAAATACATCGATATATAAGTGATTGTATCGATATATTCAGGAAATATATCGATACAATCTTCATTATATCAATACATTTTGGGTTTTTGCCTAGATGTATCGATACAATATGAATGGATCAATACATTTAGGCAAAATTGCCTACTTCATGGCATTTTTCAACTCTTGCATTTTTAGATCAAAACCTTGATTTACCTAGTATTTGGCACCAAAAATCATCCAAATTCGTACCAAGCCTTATTATTGGACTTAAGATTAGACTTAATTGATTTTTTAAGCCCGAATAGCCATGACAAGGGACATCTTCATGACATAATGCAATTTATTATAGGGCATTTTAGTATCTTCTCATGACTTAACTGCATAAAGTGGCCTTGATCCACTATTTTTACTGAGCAAGCAATGAATTTGCATGGCAGCTGAGCATGGTACCTTGTCCATACATGAGGTACATGCACCATAAACCCCAAAATACTTTTACTTGTTGCATTTTCATCTCCACTATTCAGATGGTTAAATAGGCTATGGTGGCCCAGCTAAGGAAAAACACTAACACAATGAAATTTTCATTTTTACACTTTCCAAAAACCTTTCTCAACCACAAAAAAAAAAACCAAAAACGCTTTCATTCACGTAGCTCCCCTAAACCTTCCATTTCACTTATCTTTCCTCTTAAAATAAATTCTTCAATGTTTCCACCAATTGATTTTTTATTCCTGACTTAGGCTAACTTTTCTTGACAAATTGTTGGAGAGAAACGAAATACAAAAAGTAGGCTTAACTCTATTGATGCCCTCACCCCAAAAATAACTTCAAGCCCAAATGTAGAGTAATAATGTACTCCCCAAAAGACTACCTCATCTTGATTTTTGACATGTGTTGAGCACTCGAATGATTTTTGCTAGAATGGTAGGAGTGGAATGCATGTTCCACTTTAATTGATCAAAAAGATCCACTATGACTATTTCAATATGGTCGAGTATTCTTGGTAAAAACACTAATCCATATATAGCTAGGGCAAATGCATCAAGGGCTTTTTCCTAATCTAAGCATTTTCTAATGTATTCTTTTAAAACTGCTATGAAATAATGCTTATATTGCCTTTATGCTCAATATGGTGAGGTGCTGACTGAAAAGGTAAATCAAGAATCTGCCCAATTTCTTCTTAAGACTTGTCAGATTATGTTCCTTACAATAGATAGGTCTTGACTCCAAAGGCCCTAATCCAAGCAATGATGCAATCTCCTCAATTGTTGGAATCATGTCATGCTGATTAAATGAGAAGCACCTATATAAAGGATCCCAAAGCTCAATTAAAGCACGAATCAATTGTTTATCTAGCGGTATTTTCAATAAAAAGGTAATATGTCCATATTTTTCTTTGAATTGAGCCTGCTTCGCATTACCCCAACCATCCCATACATTAACCAATTCTGACAAATTTTTTGTCGAAGATCCAAATGCATAATTTTTGACAATTCTGGCACAAAATCCCTTGGTATATAATCCCCACATTCCTTTTGATTTGATTCTGACTCAATACGAACCTCTTTGAATGTCTTGGAAATTACCACTGCATATGGTTGTTCACCTATAAAGTCTAATGGAAATTAAACTGAACTAAAATTCATATCTAAAGCAAGCGTCCCTATATGCAAATAAGGAATGCAAAAAAAAAAAGAAAAGAATAAATATGTTAGTATCCACGAAAAATAATAAACCCTAATAACAATAAAATGTAACATTAAAAAATAATAAATATGTTAGTATCCACGAAAAATAATAAACCCTAATAACAATAAAATGTAACATTAAAAAATAATACAACAAAAACATTATCTACATAAACACAATAATCAAGCAAAAGAGAAAAAGAGAGAAAGGTATATTTATCCCCTCATGTGTTCCTAATTTTTGGTGATGTATAGAATAAGGCATGGTTTTAACTGGGAGGTCACTAAGGTTCACTATATGAGGTTTGGGTCAGACCTTCAAATTAATTCTTGAATTGCTCTTCGAGCTCAAAACAGACTAACAAGGTACCCTATCCTTACCCATCGCAGGTTTATGTCAGAAAGAGTTCAATCCGAGTGGGAGTATCTTCCATGCCCTTAACGAGGTTAACACCTTGGGTAGGCATAGGAATTTACACCCAGTAGGCTTTTCACTGGCCCAGATAAAGGCCAACACCTCAAAAGGCAAAGCTACTTCACCATTCCTAAAATATTCAGTACTTATGCCCCTTTCAGAGATTCAAAAGAGAAACTAATGTATACATGCTCAATAGGTGTGAAGGGATAAACAAATCTTTCTTGTAAAATATCACTAACATAAAAACCCTACCCTAAATCCCAAAAAAACAAAGGAAACATGAAAACAAATTAATGCAAAAATAAATTTTATTGTTGTTTTTTTTTTGAAATATCGGGAATTACAATTAAATATTCATTGAAACCAAATTAATCAAAATGTGTTTAACACGTAATTAATTTTAGGCCTAACTCTCTAACCTATCCCCAATGGAGTTGCCAAGCTATCGCAACATGGCCCGAATACAAATCTTGACCAGCCCGACTTAAAATGGCATGTGTACCTATTATTTCTATATATATATCTGTATATAATTATTATTTTATATTTTAGGGGCTATTTTATTATTATTTATTTTTCACATTTGGAGACTGAGTTGTTGAGATGAATCACTCACTAGAGTTAACTCTAAATAATCGTTATGAAATGACCATTTATTTTAGAGTCACCACTGATTAATTTATTTGGTGAAATCGATCACCTATCGAAGTTCATATTTTGAAGGTCATGAAACCCCTAAAATAAAACTCGAGGTCCATGTTGAGACTAGAAATCATGTGAAAGGGTCTAGGAGTTAGTTACAATCATGAGTAAGGATCAACCCTCTCATGATGCCCAAAAATTGGTACCTTATTAACTATACATTGATTTAAATTTTGATTTCTATTTTGTTTTAATATTTAATATTTAATTATAATTCTCGTAATATTTTATTAAACATATTTATTATTTCGAGAAAGTCAAGTTTTTATTATTTTTGAAAATCACAATATTATTCGCACCTTCCTCGAGAACCAAAAGGACACGAAAGCTTTCTATCGCTCTCTTTCATACCTTGCTCGAGAACTTATGGAATACAAAAGGTTTTATTTTTACAAAAATTAAAAAAATCCCAAATTTCATTTTGAAAAGGATGTCTCGTTATTAAAATAATCTATAGAACCCCTTGCATATTCTGGTAGGAATTTATGCACTATTTTAACATAGGAAACATTGCCTTCATTTTCAAAAATTCCAGTTTTATTAAAATATTAACAAAATAGCCTAAGACTCGAAAATGGTCCCAAAAATAATGAAACTAACCTAATGTGTACTTTCGACATAAAAGTATCCTAATAGACACATAGGACTCGATTTTTTTATGATATTACAAAATGTCCTTAGGGTATACCTTCGATGTGAAAGTATCCTAATATCCTACAGGCTCGAAAATAACAAATAAAGTGTGTGAACTTATCCAAAATATACATTTTGGGCCTAAAAGCATCCTAGTGCTTATCTACAACTAGGTTGAAAAGAAATTATTAAAATGCCCTTGGGTATAGCTTTGATGTGAAAGTATCTCGGAACCTTAATGGACACTAATATGATGATAGAATGACAAACCTATCCTAAATATGCACCTTTGGTATAAAAGCATCCCAGTTACTATCGAGGACTCGATTCTAGATCAAATTACCAAAATGCCTTCAGGGTATACCTTTAACATGAAAGTATCTCGACACCTTAATGGACACTAAAATAATCATGAAATGATGGATTTATCCTAAAGAAGGAATTTAAAGTTCTAGAATTGGCTTAAAATGCAAAAATTACAATTAAGCCCATAAACTTTTGAAAATTTCATTTCATACCCTACGAAAAACTGAGAAAATACAAAAGGTTGGGAAAATTTCCATACCCCTATGGAAAGCCATAGGAATAATAGAAATCTCTAAAAAAATGACAAAAGATCATTTTGCCCTTAAAGACTAAAATTTGCTATTTAATCCCTAAACTTTTTTAATTTTGCATTTAGGTCCCTAGATAGAAAAAATATCATAAAATATCATAAAAACATAAAAATAAATATGAAAAACATAGCTTATACATCCATTAGCCTTAAGACAAAAAATTTTTATTATTTCCAAACTAGTCCCTAAACTTTTTAAATTTGTAAAATGGCTCCCAAATGGAAAATCATCATAAAAAATAATAAAAAATCATCAAACCAGCAAAGAATCAACATAAAAATCATGGCAAAACTATACATAAATGTTCGGCCAAGCACTTTTGGCCATAAAATACAATTTTTTCATATTTTGCAATTTAGTTTGTAAATTTTTAAAAATTACAAAATAAACCCTAAAGTGTTAAAAATACCTAAAACATGTTTAAAAACATATAAATAAAAAATTTCATGCCTTATAAAGCTCTCTGCCAAGCCAATAATGTCATAAAAAAAACTTTTACAAATTTTGAAATTTAGTACCTTTGTTTACTAACATTACAAAATAACCTAGAAATCATGAAATTAAAACAAAAATAAGCACAAAATGATCATTATTACCTCCAATCAGATTCGGCCAAGGTGAAAAGTGCCAAACCTAAAAATGTTTTGATATAAAAAATCATGAAAATAAACATAACTAGTTATCATTAAACTTAAATAAAAGTAAAATAAATATACTAATATTCCAAACAATATATTAACACCAAACACCATTAAATGAACAATATAAACATCATCATAAATGCAACAAAATCAAAACCACAATAACAAAAATAATATTCTATATATATTTAAAAAACAAAAATCACAACAAATATACAAAATTTTCTAAGTCATCATGCTTAACCTTTCAACATGGATAAAAATCCATGAGCCTTAACATGATTTTGATTAATAAATAAGACAAAAAGAATGAAGAAAATGAAGAAAAACAAAAGGAATAATGTTTTTACCTTAAAAAACTTAAGAAAACAAAGTTAAAAAAAAAAGGTTTTTCTTTAGTATTTCTTTTCAAATACCAAAGACCCCTTTCAAATTCATACTTCCCTTATTTATAGGGGAAACCTTCAGTCCAAGGGTTAAACAAATAGCCCTTGGCTGAACCTCTTTCCTTTTTTTATTTTTTATTTAAGTAATAATTAGCTTTTTTAATTGATTTGATTCAGATTAAAAGTGATTTGATGTAAATTTTTTTTGTCATTTTGTGGCTTGTGTTATCCATGACATCATCCATTTCTAGAGATTTTGTGAGATATTTACAATATTTATAAATTATACTGTAAAAATAATTAGAAAGATAAATTGTAAAAATTAAAAATTATGTATTTAAAATAAAATTTTATATGATCAATTTAATTTAATCAAACAATAAAAACAATTTTTAATTTATAGGAAAAAATAAAAATAGCAAACGCGTAAAATTTTACAAGAAAAAACCTTATCGGGAAAAAATCATATACGAAAAAAATGCAAAACTCATAAAATAAATTAAATTTTGACAAACTAATTTAATAGGGATTAAACAATAACATTTAAAGAATTTTAAAAATTATAAACTCAAAAAATCTTACCAAAACTTTACATAGTAAAAAACTTCGTATCTGGAAAATAGAAAAATTTCAAAAGAAAATGCAAAACTCATGAAATAAATTGAATTTTGAAAAGATGATTTAACATGAATTAAAAAATAATATTTGAAGAATTTATAAAATTATAAACTCAGAAAAATCTTCCTGAAAAAATTTACGAAGCGAAAAACTTTGTAATTTGGAAATAAAAAATTTCTAAAAAAAGAAAAACTTATAAAATAAATGAATTTTGAAAAACTGATTTAATTATGGCTAAATAAAAATTTTTAAAGAATTTTAAAGTTCAAAACTCGAGAAAATTTCACAAAAAAATTTACAAATAAAGGAAAGCCCGTATTTTAGAATCGAGAAAATTTTAAAAAATTCATCGAAACTTTTATAAATTGAATTAAATAGAAATATTAGCCAAAATACTAATTTGCAAAATGGTAAAGATGAGAATCCAGAATTCAACATAATTTTACTAGGAAAAATTTTATGAGTATGATACTCGTAGTAGTGTAAAAAATTCAAAGTTAATTACGAAAATGAATAACCTGACACCTCATGGTATAAAATGCCAATATGAATTTTTCCTTGAATATTTTTTATTTTTCAAAGTGAGATTTAACATAAATATCAGACTAGTATCGATTAAAATATATGACGATTAATTTCCCAAATTTCACAAAAAATTCTAAAAAAATTCCTAATATTAGGATATTTGACAGTGATATCATTCGCAAAGATAGATTTTCAAATTTTTAAAAAAACTATTAAAAATAATTTTTCTTAAATATTCGTACTGTATATATAAAATTAAAGATCAAAATATCACATTTTTTTCACTTATAGCCATTTAAATATGACAAAAGGTTTTGAGAATGTCTAGTTCATCTAAAAAAATTATTCCAAATAAGGGTGGCCATTAAGTTCTCAATCTCAGATATTCAAGATTATAAAAAAAAAACCCAGACAAAATTAAGTGTCTACAGCTGTCCAGATAGATTTCTTCACTTTCTTAACTCATTATGATCCTGGCTTCTATCGATAGTGACTTGTTGCATTTAATAACAGGATCACTCTATCGTCTCACATATGCCACCTAATTAGTGTCCATAATCTTTCCTGATTCTATGCCATGTTCAATTCTTTCTAAAGTAAAAAATACATATGTGAACTAGAGAACACATTTTTTTACCAATTTGTCATAGTACGAAGTTGGAAGAGTATCCACAAAGTAAGGCGTATTTCTTTATTAGTGACAGGCAATTGAACATGTGAAGCTATGTCTTTTCTCTATAAGTGTATTCTCTACGGCTCTCGTTAGGATTCTTTCCCATATTTTAGAAGGTTCCTCAATCCAGAGTAATTTCCAACTTGTGCTCATATTGTTGTAAAATTGCTCGAGTCAAATCCCTTTATGTACTTACTTAGCTTCTTTTTAATTAGAAGTATCATTCCAAAGCTAGCCTAGTCAAGCTTTCTGGAAAAATATGGACGAGCAATTTCTTATCTCTAGCATACATAGCCATTTCATGATAATATGTCATCAAATGTGCCTTAGGACATGTGAATCCGTCGTACTTTCCAAACTTTGTAATGTTAAACTTTGGCAGGATAATTAAATTTGGCATTGCACTAAGATAATCAACATCAACATCAAATCTGGCATTATAAAGCTTATATTCTTTGACGGCTTTTAACCTTATGTTTACATTTTTTTCTTCATCCAAGTCAGAATTGCTGACTCCTATTGTGCGGCAGCAATCTTCGCACTTGCCCATTGTGGGATAATGTCAAGGTTAACATAAATAGTTGGCGGTAGACTAGCTGCACACAAGTTTTGTTGTATACTTTTGGTATTTGCTGTCTGTGTATCTTAAATATCGACCGATGGTCCTTTTGCTTGCACTTCCCCAGATGCCTCAGAATAAATGTTGGTAGTACCCTTTGGCTTTTGGCGAACTAGTTCTTTTATCTTGAATAACTCCATCGAACTTGCAATTTGTGCTTGTATTTCTCATCATCGTGTATTATCTTTCATTTAGTGTTTCGTGTTATTACACCTTGAATGAAAAAAAGTTAAATTATTAGTTTGTGTGAATACATACATGTTTTATGAACAATAATCTTTATATCATCGATGTGTGTATGTCAAAGCATGGAAAATTGATGTATGGATTAATGAATGAATAAATGAATGAACAAATGTATGAATGAATTAACGAATAAGTTGACAGTTAATGGCACAAATCAGGTGCCAAGCAATTGGCTAGGTATTAAACATGAAGATCATTATAGGGACAAGAATTTAAGGAATTCGAGTCATGATTTAATACCACTATTTCGTCAACCAAAACTCTCTAATTTATTTATCCAATGTTGGCTATAAAACCACATTTACATGATTCAAAAAAAAAAAGTAACAAAAGGATTGCTCTAGCAAGCATTTCATTTTCCCAACTTTATTAGTTTTTGTAAGTCTTAATCATTTTTTTAATCATATATGTAAAAAGCCCACCTAGTAGCCAAAAGGTTTTCTTTGTGATCACTTTACCTTTTAGCACTTTAATTTTTACAAAAAATTATTCTTTCGCCATTTTTAGGCTTTGTCATTAAATTCTTACACGAACTTGGCCTTCTTCCCTTCAAAACTCAACATTCTTAATTGGATGAAGTCTCTAACTTTGTATTTCAATTAGAGACAATCTTCTGTTGAATGACTTGATTGCCAGAGTGGTAGTCACACTAGTCATTGGGATTGTAATTGCTTAGGTATGAAGGTTTTAGTTATTTCATCTGTATGAGAAAATGATTCTAGATAAGTTGTGATAGTAATTACAACATAAGTGATGGTAATTGGATCAAATTGATTCTGGTCTTGATTATTTTCCCAACAACTTGGGGTAAGTGGTTTGGAAATAATTTAGCAGTAAGTTCCCTCTGATCCAGTTTTGTTTTGACCCTTAAAGCTCCAGCTTCCATAAAGCTTTCTATCTTGTTTTTAAACTAAGTATAGTCCTTAATAGAGTGCCTTTGAACTCCAGCATAATACTCATAGTAGGCTTCAGGATTATACCCCTTTTTATATGGGATTTTGTGGGATTTAACATGATCAAGTGCAGCAAGTCAGCTTTAGAAAAAATGTATACATCCTTATATATTGATGAGATTAAATCAAATCAGAAATTTTTTCTGATTCCCTTATGATTTCTTGCTCTTACTAAATCTTGAGATGTTTGAGGATTGATAAAAGGTTGATAAGGGTTTGGTTTAATTTCTAGTGATAGAAGATTACACATACTCTTTTCAGTTACCTGAATAAGCCCTAAATCAAAATCCTCCCCTAATGACATGCTAGATTTAGTCTTCGAATTGTCGAGTGCACAAGGTTGGATTAAGGGCAACAATGACTATAACTCCTGAGGGCAATCCATTTTGCTTTGATTCGATCACCTATATTTTCTATCAACTCTGAAAGTTGTCCCTTTATTTCTTGCACATCTCGTCTAACTTCCTCGATAGTTCTTTCCAAAGTGCTAATATGTGCTTCCAACTAAGTTGTCGAGGTCATGGCCTATTGATGTAATACAGATGATGACATTGTTGTTAGATTTCCACCATGCAAGTGCTCGTATTACAACAAGTAATATAGTGATAGAGTAGAGTATTGATCTCACGAGGAATTGATACTAAATTTGTTAAGTGCTAAAATTAAAACAATTTAATGTTATTCAAACAAAAGATTAAAAATTATAAATTAAAACTAAATATTATAATAATAATAATAATAATAATAAAGAAAATAATAAATAATAGAAGCCTAGGATTATAATTTTCCTTAACACTTCATTTAAATAAAACTCTACTCTCTAAACTTGCCTAGTGATAATGAGTTGTTAACCTAGAGTTCTAATTTATTTATAAGTATCTTCAAATGGTCTTATAAAAATATATCTCTTAATCAATTTACTATATCCTTATATAAACTAAATTAAGAAAAACTCATTAAGCTTAGACTCTAATTTAGTTACATAAGGCATGCTTACATATTCCTATCTAAGATGCAGATCAATTCACCTAACGAATGAATATAAAACATATGTTATTCAATCCAGGTCTAAACACAAAATTCCCTTTTTCCATGTTCATTAAGGTTAGCAAATCATTCTAATTAGTGATCAAGCAATTGGAAGCATCATGAGCAAGATTGAACAAATAACCCAAATATCATTAAATCAAGAAATGATAATAAAATAATCCAAATTACATGTTGAGTTCCATTGTAACCATAGAAAAATAAATCTAGTTTATAATAAATATATAAAATATAAAACTAAGGAGTTTTACCATTACAAAATTACAAGAAAGATAAAAAGAGCAAAGAGCAAGAGAGAACTAAGATTAGCCAGGTTTTTTATCTTCAAGTTTCTCTAAAATCTCTCTAGTTTTTGGAATATTATAGTGGAAAGATTATTTCCTCTTCCAAAAACTAGAGAAAATAAAACTATAAGGTATCTAGGATGTCTTAAGTCTAATCTTAAGAGTCCTATTTATAGGCAAAACCTGAAGGTAGAAACTTGATCTCCAAGTAGCTTAGACATTATTTTTTGAAATTACCAAACTTAATCACTTTGCTTGATTGAGTCACTTTACTTCTTGATTAAGTTGAAACTCCTTTGTGTTTTGATCGATAAAAATATGGAAAGTATTTAAATAAATAAGTAATTAAAATATAAAGAAAGTAAATAATAATAAATTAAAAACTACTAAAATAAAAACTAATAAATAAAATCTAGATAAAAATCTCTAAAACCTAGCTAATTTATTGCACATATTGGGACTAAATACTCTATTTTACGGAGTTATCACACCCCGAACTTAAGATTTTGCTAGTCCTCAAGAGAAACAAAACAAAACAAAGAAAAAATCAAACATAAAATGAGAATACATTAAAATGAATGTACTTAAATGATGATTGCCTTAGTTTTTCTCAAAAGTCATCTCAATATCTCAACTCAAGGTGGATACAAACATAATTCAAATTCATGCTAATCATAGATCTCAATGCTTTAAATGGATTCCCAGTGTATATACGATTTCTTTACAAATCATTGCATTCAATCCAAATAAGTTTATGCCAATGCAAACTATGAAATAATACTAGACTCTTATGTGTTTACTTTTCATCTCTCTCTCTACTATTGTAGACTAAAACCTTATAAAAGATCATTTTAAGCCTATAATGAAATGCTAAGGTCAAGGTAGGATGAAGGATATATTTCAGTTTAGTTCACTTGTAGACATTCTTCATTGTTTCGAATCTTTTGAAGAGCCATTCATAACACCTTGAGAAGCATACCCCCTTTCTTTCATTTTCTTTTTCATGCCATTTTATTCTTTTATACACATTTATGTGTTTTTTCCTTTTCAAATTTTTCTTTTTTTTTTCTTTTTTTTTCTTTTCCTTTTTTTCATGCTTCACCAATGCAACATAATTGAAACATGGCTCATAATATTTTTGAAATAATTTCATGCTTATGCCTATGTAGTAAAGGTTGATCATGGTGTTTCTTATTTGGCTAGGCTAAAATATGTGGCAATAAAAAAAGATATATATTTATATATATATCAATTAGGCTGAAATGGATTAACTAAGGATATAAATATATAAAGGTAGCTTAAAAAGGCTCAAACAATCCACAAATGGCCTAAATCATCTCCAAAACTTAGTGTTATCTAAGATTTCACCTCAAGGAAGAATCAAACAAATTTTAGGCTTCTAGATATAATTGCAATTTACATCAACATAAACAATATTCAAATAAGCAAAATAAATCAATGCAAGATATTAGGTGCCCAAAATTTGAAAATCATATCCTAAAGACAAACAAAAGAATTTAATCATAAAATTAAATCATGCTTATATTTTCATAAGAATCAAGATAAATCAATAATTAAGTTCTCATTATTCGATAAAGATCTTATCATATTAAGCATAAACATTATAATCATACTAGACGCTTAGAAAAAATAGATAAAAAATGGGAAAGATGCAAAAAATGTAAAAACACTTATTATGATTTGACTTTAACAAAATAATATCACCCTCAAACTTAAAACAAACGTTGTCCTCAATGTTTAGAAATAAAAAGAGAATAACAAGGAACTCCCCTTTTTTATGGGGAAATTTTAGGAAAATCTCTAATTGTTCTTTTCGAACTTAGCTACTTTGCTAAAGTTTGTGGGAAGCTATGAAAGAAAATCAAATAAAACAGACTTATTAAAGATAATCTTAAAAAAATAATAATACTAAAAAAATCTTTTAACTTTTTTTTTAATTTTTTAAGGTTAAAAATAAAATAGAAAATAAAAAATTAAAATCTAAAAACTCGCTGCGTTGGTGCTAGTGACTAGGTAAAATAAAGTTTGAAAATACCAAAAAAAAGTGAACAAGAGGAAGGGGACGACTAAGGCTGTAGAAAAACTTATTGTCAGATTTCCACCACGTGAGTGCACATATTGCAACAAGTAATATAGTGATAAAGTAGAGTATCGATCCCAAGAGGAATTGATACTAAATGTGTTTAACTACTAAAATTAAAGCAAGTTAATCTTATTCAAATAAATGATTAAAAATTATAAATTAAAACTAAATATAATAATAACAATAAAGAAAATAATAAATAATGGAAGCCTAGCATTGCAGCTTCCCTCAACACTTCATTTGAATAAAACCCTGCTCTTTCAATTTGGCTAAAGATAATAAGATGTTAACCTAGAGTTTTAATTTATTTATAAGTATCTTTTGATGGTCTTATAAAAATATCTCTTTTAATCAATTTACTATATCCCTATGCCAATTAAATTAAGAAAAACTCATTAAGCTTAGATTCCAATTTGGTTACGTAACGAATGCTCATATATTCCTATCTAACATGCAGATCAATTCATCCTAATAAATGAATACGTAAAATATGTTATTTAGTCCAAGTCTAAACATAAAATTCTCTTTTCTAAGTTCAGTAAAGTTACCAAATCAATATAATTAGTGATCAAGCAATTAAAAGCATTACGAACAAGATTGAATAAACAACTTAAATATTATTAAATCAAGAAAAAATAATAAAATAATCTAAATTACATGTTGAGTTCCATTATAACCCTAGAAAAATATATCTAGTTCATAATAAATATATAAATTATAAAACCAATGAGTTTCACCATCACAAATATTACAAGAAAGATAAAAAGAGTAAAGAGAAAGAGAAAACTAAGATTGGCCAGGTCTTTTATCTTCAAGTTTCTCCAAAATCTCTCTAGCTTCTTGAATATTATGGCAGATTCTCTCATCTTCCAAAAATTAGAGATAACAAAACTATAGGGTATTAGGGATGTCCTAAGTCTAATCTTAAGAGTTCTATTTATAAGTAAAAACCTAAAGGTATAAACTTAGTCTACAAAATAATGACCTCCGACGCCTCGGATGATGGCCCAAACAAAATAGGGTGTCTACAGACCCATTTGTATCGATACAAACCATAGGGTATTGATACCAAAAAAAATTTCATGCTTGGTATTGATACATTGTTCTTTGTATTGATACCAAGAGCCAAAAAATACCTCTAGTGTTGATACAGAAGCTCTTGGTATTGATACCAGAAGCTAAAAATGCCTTTAGTATCGATACTAAGTTTTTTGGTATTGATATCACAAGGCAAAAATGCCCAGTTCGTGCTATTTTCACTCCTCAGCATCATTAATCTAAAATCTGATCTAAACATATTTTTTTACATAAAAAAACATCAAAATCCATATCAGGCTTTAACATTGGACTTATAATTAGGTTTTGACAAATTTTAAAGGCCAAGTAGGTTTGAAAATGGGATATTTTCATGGATTAAATGGATTGTTGGAAGGTATGCTTAGCTTTTCCCTAGTGGCAGATTGCTTCAACCCCCTCTACTTTAATACTTTGTTACTAACAGCCAATGGAATTCTAGCTAGCTATGAATAGTAATTAAGGCTGCCATATAATGCCTTAAGAAAGCCTTATATGCCCCCATCTTTAGCTAATAAACTAGGCTGAGCATGTGACTATATTTTAGCTTAGCTAAAATGAGGACTACACACTATTACATTAAAACAAAAAAAATCCTCTACGACCTAGCTCTTTCTGATCACCACTAAAAACTTTTCCAAATCCTCCATTCCATTTATCCTTCGTCTTAAAATCCTTTCCACCATTACCATAGCTAAAAAGTTTCTTTTTTTGTCATTTTCTTGCTAATCAACATTAAAAAGAGGGAATAAGGTGATTCCAAAGTTGTTGCTAAAAAGAGGGCTAAAGCTTAAAGCTATTGGTATATTTTCTCATCTTGCTTTATTTATTTTCTTATTTTCAGCATTTGTATCATCCTAGTGACCCTTTTCATGTTACCATGACCATTTTAAGATTCTCATGCATTATTGTGGCCTTGCTTATGGTAATTTTAGTATTTTAATGAACTTTTTAATGCCTTGATGTTATTTGGGTGGCCAAACATATAATCTTTCATTTTGCCATCAAAATAACCCCTTATTCATGCATTTCTTGTCATGTTTCATTCACCTTCATATGTTCAACTCACACTTGAATGCTCATCCTAACATGTCTTTAGCATATTCATGCATTGTCTTGTATTTTAGTAGGTTTCATGGAATAAAATAGTATTTTGAAAATCCTATCATGTTTTTCCTTAATTAAACATGATCATATCATCTTTCATAGCATGATTTTTTATGCCATTCATGTAGCTAATATGTTTATGCATCATTCTTACTCTTTTTTTCGGCATTTTTGCCATTTTTTTACCAAAGTGTCATCTTTGTGCTATCTGTGTTCTTCTCCATACATGTCATATTTTGTTCTTAACGTGTTCATCAAAATGCTTGCATGTTTTGTAATAATTCGATTTCCAAAACTCCAAGCTAAGACTATGCAACCTCTAATAAATGAAGATTAACATTGATTTAATGTTTTCACTAAATTGTTCCTTCAATCTTAGGGATAAATAAAGTTTTTCAAGTTTGGATTCATGGTTAAATGAGCTCAAAAATGTTGTTTTTCAAAAGAAAAATTAACCTTTTTATTTGTTAAAAATGTTAGGCCTTGATTTCAAGTTTAACACCCTTGTTTATGGCATGGTCAATAGGTTGTTTCATTGTCCTAAACTACTTAGGGATTGTGGAATAAACTTGCAATGCCCATGTCACCATTTCCTTTATGTCATAGATGTTTAGATGTCCATGGCTCAAATCTAACCCCAAGAGACTCAAAAAATCATATAACACACTATTTCTGCCTTGGCAGCATTGCAGTCATTTGAACAATTATTTTCGAACTATAAACAATTTTTATAGAATTTTTTGATATTTTTCCCTTAAAGGGTATCAAATTACCTTTTTGACATTATCTCATTTCCTTTAGATCATTTTGAATGACAGAGTTATGATTTTTCAAACTGATGCTATCTAAAACCCCTAGAATCAGTGGTTTGCATTCTGTTTAAGTTATTGCAGCCTAGTAGATGATTTTTCCAAAATTTTAAAATACTTTTCTTGAAAACTAAATGAAATTCCCTTTTTGAGAAGGCATCATTGTAATTTAATAATTCCAAATGAGTTTAAAGTGATTTTTCAAAGTCCAACACACCATTTCCCTTGCACATGCTATCAATGCTAAAATAACTTCAATTTTAAAAATTAATTCCAGCTAGAAAATAATTTTTTAGGATTTATAGAATATTTTTATATTAACCTTTATTGAGTTGCCTTTCCAACGGTACCTCTTTTACCCCCCAATACCTTCGGATAAGCTCAAAATGAATTTGGGAAGGGGAATAGCACACTATTGTCCCTTATTTTGGACATTCATCAAAGTTCAACGATTTTTTTGAAATTACTTTTCAAGGCATTCGGATGCCTCTAAGCGAGTCTGACCAACCTTATAGAGTCTAGAGATATGTGTCAATCTCCTATTAACCTCAGATTAAGGCCAAAAAAGATATTTTCATCAAAAGCACTCTAATTTTTGAAATTACAAAAGTTTTCACTTTTTGGGATATTCTAAGCTTGCTTTCCAAAGGGATACTACAACCCCACCTTTTCCTAAATTCCTATCTTTAGGGGCACTCCAACTCCCATTTTCAAGGGGATACTACAACCCTGCCTTTTAAACTTCACTCCAAATCTAATTTTTTTCTCTCTTGAACATCTCAAACTTTTTAATCATAACTTTTTTTTACACCTCAAGCAATCATTGAGTCTAAATGCATCTCAAGATTGTCACTCTGGTTATTCCTTAATAATCGAAGGTAATTACGAGACACATTATGATCATCCCTTCACTTTCCTTTTTCCTAGCCTTATGTCTTTATTTTTATACGATATTTGTTATTTCCTTTTTTGTTTGACTAACATGTTTCCTTTTTATGGTGTCCATTTTGCATTCATGTTTTTCAAAATATTTTTTAAAAAAATTACAATGCAGTGTTTTATGTCAGTATCTCTACAACGCTTAACATGGAATATCTAATTTCCAAGATTAGATTTCGAAGATCATTTTAATCCAAAATATCAGTGTTTCCCACCTTCATAGGGCGTATATGAGATTCAAACTCTTTTTGAAACCCAGGTTTATGGTTTTATACAAAATTCATGCATTAAAAGGGGATTTATTAAAATAATGATAAGTCAAAACTGAAAGAACCAAAACCGAGCAAGAATAGCTAAATGGTATCGATTTTGGGTGTCTTAGGGGTGCTAATCCCTTTCCATGTGTAACTAACTCCTGAACCTAACTAACGAATCTTTGGACCATGTAGACCCTAAAATGATTTTTTGAGTTTAGTAACTAAGAATATCGTTTTCAATAGTAATTTGATCAATAGTTTAATCTCTATTAATTGAAGTTAAAATAACCTTAACTGAGGGGTTTTAGAAAAAAAAAAGATTTTGACAAATAACAAATAAGCATTTTGACAAAGATGTGATGAACTAAACATGATTTTCATGACACTAAACATGGAAGACATGTTCAAATGACTAAAGATGACATTTAGACATGAAAATGATAAAAAATGTAATGAAATGAATAATGAAATGCATGAAAATTTTAGTTTCATGAATAACATCACAAAACATGCCATGGGAATGATGTGAACATGCATAGGTAAAGAAAAATAGCTTTTTGGAATTTCAAGACAGCATTAAAACATATTTTTACAATAAACCAAACACATAAATATGGAAAAACATGGTGGTAAAGTCAACAAAACATCAAAAATGCTAAGTCTACCATAACCAAGGCCACAAGATGCATGAGAAACCTAAGATAAGGCCATGGTCAACATGTTAAGGCTCACTACAATGATTAAAATGCAAGAACAAGTAAATGAAGGGGAAAAGGATAAGAAATATATCCTAAAAGCTTTGAGATCCTTCTAAATGATGTTAAACAAAAATGTCTTTGAACTTGTACCTCACTTTCTTACCTTTCTTTACTAGAAGTTAATAAGAAAAGTGGCTAAGAATGAGCTTAATGGTTATGATATCAATGGAAGGGAGTTTTAAGAGGAAAAGTGATGGCAATTAAGGGTTTTAGGAGGGTTTTTGGAGGGGCTGAGGAAGAGCTATGGAATGGGATTTTTTTAAGGGTGGAGGCTGACGTAAAATGTTTGGAATCTTTCAACTATCAAAATCCTAGCAAAGGTAGGGCATTTAGGACATTTGTGATGTACAACATTGTGAGTCATTGTACTAAGAAGCAAGCTTTCATCATTCTATTGATTGTTGTACAGCCTTGGTAGCAAAAACAAACCATGCATGAACTGACATAATGTGTAAGGTTTGGCTTGTCCTTCATTAATTCGCATTAGAGCATGAAATGCCCTTATAATAAGCTTAATGGACTACTTAAAAATTTTATAACCCAATGTTTAAAGCCCAAAAATGAAGTCTACATGATTTTTAGGAAGTTATGTCATATATTGGATGATTTTTAGAGCCAAAGTTGTGAACAAATTCGTGTTTTAATGTCATGGTGCAAATAGCTAAAAATGACATGAATTGAGCAAAATACACATGTTGTATCTGCAGACACCTAATTTTGTCCAAGACTTGTTTCCACTAGTCCTAACTATCCAAGAATAGAACATGTTCAATCATACCTAAACGGCATATGTACAAGTGACAAAAAAAAGTATCATTTTGAGGGCCAATATGGATAAAAATGATGAATATTCAAAAGAAAAATTAATTTTTAAATATTTTCTTGACAAATTTTGAAAAACAAGTTTTACAAATGATATCATGATTAAATTTCTCATTTTTAGGAATTTTTTGATATTTTTCTACAAAATTTGGGAAGTTGATAGTCGTATAATTTTACAGAACTTATGTAGCATTTATGCCGTTATGCACTCCGAAATATGAAAAACATTCAAGAAAAAATATTTATTGGCATTTTATATTATGAGGTGTCAAAATTATTAATTTTGTCAAATAATTTTGAATTTTTCATTGTACCACGAGTGTCATGCTTGTGAATTTTTTGGTAAAATTTATTTCATATTTCAAATTTTCATCCTTATTATTTAGTAAATTAATCTTCTAAGCAAGATATTAAATTCAACTCATTCTCCATAAAATTAGAATTATTTTAGGAATTTTTCTAGTTTTTAATAAACAAGGTTTTATACTCCGTAAAATTTTTGGTAGGATTATATATATATATATATATATATCAATTTTCCTCCGTAAGGATTTTTCTTGTATAATTTTGTGAGTTTTGAATTTTCAATCAAGATTTTTTATTATTTCATTTTAAATTGTTTATGATTATTAATTTTAATTTTTTATCATTATTTTAATTTCATTTTAATTTTGGATTTTTTTAACTAGTTTCATGGAAACTAGTCTAATTGGATTCTTACTTTTTTCTAACCAATTTAGTTTGGTTTTAACCATATCATTAGTTAATTTTATTTTGATTATCATTATGATGATGAGTCGTCCATAATGACTCACACGAAGTGACAAAATTAATTTAATTCATACTTATCTTAATTTACTAATATGCATGAAAAAAATATAATAATAATTAAAAATAAAATAAATTTTCAGCTGAGGGGATATTTTTATCCCCTTAGCCGAACCTCCCTTTATAAATAGGAAAAGGATATTTCATTTTGAGAGGATTAGCTTTTATGAGAAAAAAAAACACAAAAAAATGCTAAATTTCTCTAAGTTTTAAAGATTTCTAAGGTAGATTTTTTTCTAAAAGCTTCAATTTTTGTTCATTTCATGCATAATTCTTCTTTTAGTGAGCATTTTGATGACTTGAGCTCATGGATTTTGATCCATGTTAAAGGCTAAATTTCAAGGCTATGATCAATCTTTTCATGATTCATTTGTTATATTTGATGTTTATTAGTAATAATTTATTTTGTCATAAAAATATATGTTTGGTGGTGGAATGATGTTATTATATTATATATATGATTTTGCATTATTTTCTTTGGTATTTCATGATTGATTATTGTTAAAGTTTGATCATATGTTCATATTTCATGATTTTTGTGCATGATGATGATGATGTAAGCTTGGTAGATATTAGGATATATATGTATATATATATATATATATATTGATATTCATGAAATCATGTTATAAAAATATTTTTCTTTGTTTATTGATGTTGATCGAATTTGATGATGACTTTTAATCGTATTTTTGTGCTTCTATCATGATATTTTGGATTATTATGTTATGATTAAAAGTTATAGGGGGCCTAAAAATAATTTTCCAAAATTTTTTAAGGCCATGGACATGGTTGGTCGATTTTAGCAAGGGCTTATTGTTAATTTTTTATTTTTTAATATGGAAAGTTTAGGGATTAAATTGCAAAATTGAAAAAAAAATGTTTTAAAACTTTTCATGCTTGGTCGAATGCTAGGTACATCCTTATGGGTGTGCATTTTCAACATGTTTGTATGCATATTATACATTTTTAACCTTTTTAGGGTCATTTTGTATTTTTTGAAAGTTTAAGGACTTATTTGCAAAAAGGTAAAAAATTGTTCCAAGGCCAAATGTACTTGGCTAAACCTTCCATTTGATTTTGGTATAATTTTCATGTTGCTATGGATGTGTTTAGTATTTAATTTTGTGTTTTAATTATGTAGAGATCGATTTGCAAATTGATAAAAGTTTAGGGACCATTAGGAAAACATGGTATTTTAGGTTGAAATGGTCATTTCAAACATTTAATTCCCCTATTTAGGGCATTTTGATTATTTTTAGCATTTCTTTGGTTTTTCGAAGGGTGTAGAGTATTAAAAAAAACTTTTGTATTCTTCTAATTTTCCAAGAGGTTATAAAATGCAATTTTGAAAAAGTTTAATGGCTTAATTGTAATTTTTGCATTTTTTGTCACCTTAATATGCAAATTAGCCATTTAGGGTAAAAAAGTCATTTCTTACCATTTCTTTGTCCTTTAGGGTTTTTTATGTCCTTTAGGGTTACTTGGGTACCTTAGTGTCGAAAATACACCTTTAGGGTGTTTTAGTAATTTTTCCTAGAATCAAGTCTTTTATAATCACCGAGATATTTGTATGTTGAAGGTATATTTAGGATAGGTTCATCTTTCTATGATTATTTTCAAGTCCTTTGAGGTCACTAGGATACTTTCATGTTGAATATATAACCTCAGAACATTTTGGTAATTTTGCATTAGAACCGAGTCTTATGTGATTACTCGAATGCTTTTATGTTGAATGTATATATAAGGGATAGAATCTTAATTATAGACTATTTTTGAGCCCTTTGAGTTTTCGGGATACTTTCATGTCGAAGGTATAACCCTAGGGGTATTTTGGTAATTTGGAATTAAAACCAAGTCTTTTAGAGTTACTAATATACTTTCAAGTCGAAGGTACTTTGGAGGATATTTTGGTCTTATCGATCAAATTTGAGTTCTAAGAATGAAATTTTAGAACTTTTCATCTAAACCAAGTCTTAAGATGGTTTTTCTATTATTATTCTTCATAAAATTGGAATTTTTGAAAATTGAGGTAATGTCTTTGAGTTAAAGTAGTTCATGGAATGTCTCCCAATATATTATAGGAGTTCTACGAATTATTTTCATAACGAGATATCCTTTTCAAAATAAAAATCGAGATTTTATGAATTTCAAAAAAAATAAAACCTTTTATTCCTCTGGCTTTCCGTGGGGTATAAAAGATTTTTTTATTTCTAAAACATTTCGTATTCCTTCGGTTGTTTAGAGGGGCACGAAAGATAGTGATAAAACCTTTCATGTTCCTTCAATCCTCTAGTGGGGTATAAGAGGTATTTTGATTTTCAAAAATATTAAAAACTCGATTTTCTCAAATAGAATAATAAATTTGCTTCACAAAATTTTATTTTGGAAAATAGGGATTATATTTAAATACTGGAATTTGAAGCCAAAGAAATATTAAAATTTAGGTTAACATGTGATTAATAAGGTATTGATTATCGAGCATCATGAGAGGGATTGATCTTTGCTTGTGATTGTAACTGACTCCTGGATCCTTTCACATTATCTTTGGTATTCATATAGACCTCGGATTTTGTTTTTAAGGGTTTTGTAACCCTCGAAATACAAACTTCAATAGGTGACCAATCTCACCTATCCAAAATACATTATTGACAACTACAAGATAAATGGTCACCTTGTAACGACTATTTAAGGTTAAGTCGAGTGATTCGTCTCGACAAATTGTACCTAAATACAAACAAATAAGGGAAAATAATAAGGATATGGCCTTTATAAATAAAGAATAATGATATATAGATATATATACGAGCAAGGGGTATACCTGCCTTTTAAGTTCGGCTAGTCAGAATTCGTATTTGGGTAATGTTGCTATAGTATCGATGCAATGAAAATTGTATCTATATTTTAAGAATGTATCGATCAATGAAGATTGTGTCAATATATTTCTAGAATGTATCGATATAATCACTTGTGTATCGATAACAATTTGGCCAAAAATCAAAATTTGGCTACGGCATAACCCTATAACGATATAATTGGCTCATGATCGATACATTTCCCTTTTGTATCAATATAAACAATGAAATTTTGAATCCTGGTAGCAAGAAAGCCTCGTATCGATACATATAAGCTATGTATTGAGACATGCATGCAGAAATATAGATTTTCATACCTTATGGCTCTTCGAACACCTCACCTTAGTTGGGAATAATAGATAACTGACCTGTGCTTTTTCGTATGACTTTATTTACACCTCGAATAATGACCCTCGGAAGTTAACTCAAACAAAATGGGTGTTTATAGTCAAATAAGTGTAAAAATATTAAAAAATAGTAAATTATTATTAATTAGATGAATGTATTTTATTTTTAAATGTAATTATAAAAAATAAAAATAATCAAAAAATTACTAATGAGTTTAAAAAATTAAATAAACAAAAATTTTAAAAATTAAAATTTTATGCTAATTAATATATACTAATATATAACAAAATAAAAATTTAAATGATATAATACAAATAGCATATCATTTTATCTTATAATCAATATATATCAACTGTCACGAAAAGAAATGAAAGGAAGAGGATATATATATATATATATATATATATATATATCACCGAAATAATTGTCAAAAGCGGAAGAGAAGAATGTTTCGCTAGAATATCTACTAAAAAATAATTCTTCGTATCTTCTAAGCTTGGCCGTTTGTTAACGGAGACTTTAAACCGAAGTTTAGATCTCTTCACGGTTTCACACTCCCATTTCTTCCTCTTCTCCATAGATCTATTTTCATTCTCCATCCCATTTGCAGCTCCATATAAAACAAAATTTTCAGCTAAAACAATGGCAGCCGTTGCGGTTCACCAGTTCGCTCAGTGCATCACTTGCCATGCTTGGAGTCCCGATCACTCCAGTAATTTCTTCTTCTTCTTCTTTTCTGATATTCTATTCTCTTTTCTTGTTTATGCTTTGTTTGATTGCTGTGAAAATATGTAGGAAATAAAAGAATTTTTTTTTTCGAGTTTAATGCTGTTGTTATATATTATTGTCCTAGAAATGTAAAATTGAAAAGGAGAACGAAATTAATGATTCAATTTATTGATTCTTTACATTTTAGTTTCTTATTCTAAATCGATCCATTTATTATGAATATGCTATTTTCTTTTTTGTATATTTCAAGCTTATTCTATTATGTGTTTTAGAACTACAGATTTGGTCCTTGCTATTTTAAATTGCATGAAATGTTGTTTTCTGTGATTTTTACCCCTAAATTTGTAATTTGCTTTTCTTGCATGTAGTGGTAGCGTTTTGCCCAAATAATAATGAGGTTCACATTTATAAATTGTTGGAAGACAAGTGGGAGAAAGTTCATGTTCTTCAGAAGGTATTTTAATCAAAACTTTTCTTCTCTCTCTCTCTCTCTCTCTCTCTCTCTCTTTTTAACCTTTTCTTTCCCTGTTAGAAACCAATTCAATATGAGTTTGTCCAATATGTATGCGGTGTATCCTAAACTCATCTCCAATAGTTACTCGAAGTTCTCATTTTGGAATCACATTACCTGGTACTTTTTGGATACCCCAATTTGTACATTGAATATGACTAGAACTTAGGATGAAGCATCTTTTATAATGAAGAACAAATATGTGATTCTAAGAGGAAATATAAGATGACTGCTTTGAGGAAGAACGCGGTTCAGGGTGCATGATGATATGTTGGGTTTGAGTAAAAAATCTGAGTGTCTGTTAAGAATTAAGTAGTACTGATGCAGATTTGTATTTCAAACTCTGGTATGATATTAGCTTGTGTTTGGACCTCTTTTAGGCTTTAAATGAACAGGAAAATTTGTAAGCAACTAGGAAATTTATCGGATTAGTTCTGAATTGTAAGGTAGAGATATATATATAAGCTGCAAGAGTGCCAAACTTGAAAAGCGGGAACAGAAGACTGAAATTAGCAGTTGGGTTGTTGATCTGGAAAATATGAGTTTCAAGATTCCCAAATTCATCTAGAAGTCTCATTCAGAATAGGATTGTGCCAAATAATTGGATATAAATTATCTGAGATTTAAGAATACATTTGAATTCTTAAAATGTGCTTGCGTTAGAATTGCTATGCCTTAAATAAAAAAAATGAGAAAGACCATCATATAATAGAAACCCTAAAGTACAAGTTTCCTGATGAGAACCATTCGAAAACATGAAGAAAAGAGCCCCACAGTTTAAAATCATTTTTTTAAAAAATCCACTCTCTTCATGTTGACAAAATGAGCCTCACTAGCATCAATTGATCTTCTGGAAGGACATACTATCCCAGCTTCATATTTTCTTAATAAATTTTCTTGTTAAATAATGAAAATTTATCTAGGTATTGGAGTGACTAATTCATGGATGATAATTCTTTTTTTTTGCTAAGCTTGGTTTAATTATGCTTGATTTTTTTTTCAATATGATAATTTTTATGTGAACATCCTCAGCATGATCAAATTGTTTCCGGGATAGACTGGAGTGGGAGGTCAAACAGAATTGTTACAGTATCTCATGACCGGAATTCGTGAGTGCTTTTTTTTTCTTTTTAATTTTTTATTTGCGTGCACAAAAAAAAAAAAAAAAAGAAAAGAAAGGAAATTTTAGCAGTTTGGATCTCTTTCTTTCTCTATTCTCTTCTCATCTACTTGGACAAACACAAGCGGATGTTGCCTACATAAACATTGTGTTTGGTTTCTCTTAATTTTGTTATTTTCTCTCTTCTCTGTTGCACTCCTATTGTGTTCTTTATCTGCTGAAATGTGTGATCTCCTTTGAAGGTATGTTTGGAACCAAGAAGGACCAGAATGGGTACCAACTCTCGTAATTCTTAGGCTCAATCGTGCTGCACTTTGTGTTCAGTGGAGCCCAAAAGGTACCTAAACGTATTGCAGCTTGTAATGTTGTTCTTCACTTCTTTGTACTGCATGATAAATTAGCCTTGTACTCAGATTGTTACCTGTGGTTTCATTTATTAGTTTTGGTCGAGCATAGCCCCATTTTTGCCATTTATCTCTTGCTTACTACTTCAAGTTTCATTGTTCTAGGCTTCTAGCAGCTTTATTCACTAATGGTTTATCTGAAAGCTTATAAAATAGATTCACATCTAAACTGTGAGAAGTCTATGAATTATTTTGTGGAGTGGGATCTTAAATATCAGTTGAATTGTTTGGTAAGAAAATAATTCCTTAGAAAGTTTGCTTAGCCATGTGAGCATTAACACTTGTTTTTGTGCTATTATTTTGATGAATTTTCATATATTTAACTGTGTCCTATGATTTGTACTAACTTTTTTAGGAAAACTGAGGGTAATTAGGTTCTCTTATTCTAGCACTTTGACAAAGTTCTAACCAATTCATTGCTTCTGCTCCTTAAAATCCCAGAAAATAAGTTTGCTGTTGGAAGTGGTGCTAAAACTGTGTGCATATGCTATTATGAGCAAGAGAATAACTGGTAATGTTTTGCAATGTCTCAGTTCTCATCTTTCCTTTCTCTCTCTCTCTCTCTCTCTCTCTTTATGTATTTGTTATATATATGTGAGGGCTTTCGTGTTTGATTTTTTCCAAATTAGGGTGAATTTCAAAGCATCATGATCCTAATAGTTGAATATGTTGATGGATCTAATGCATGGTTTTTTTCTGTTTTTATTTATGATTGATGCTATATGTTTTTGTGGTTTTGCTGTTTCTAGGTGGGTCAGCAAACTTATCAGGAAAAAGCATGATTCTTCTGTCACAAGTGTTGCTTGGCATCCTAATAATGTGCGTATTTCCCACTTTACTGCATTTTGCAAAAGTATTGTTTTGGCTAAAATAACCGAAAGCCCTTAAACTTTATCACTTTACCTAGGTAAGTCCCCACACTTTATTGTACCCAAATAAGCCCTTAACATCAAGCAAGCTTTCTTTTAAAATAAGGCTTATTTTGGTACAAATCAAAGGATGAGGACTTATTTGGGTACAATAAAAGTATAGGGGCTTACTTAAGAAAACTAGAATAGATTGGGGGCTTTTTTAGTATTTTCGCCTATTTTTCACTCTTTAGTGTAGTATAGTTATATTTAACATAGGTCTTCCATTCACATTTATTCTATGATTTGTTTGAGTTGTCTTGTGGTAGATTCGATACTTCTGTACGTGTTACGAGGTTTTGATGGAATCCCATGCCATTAGCAGAGTAGTCAAGTGAGTGGTGGAATTTCATTCAAAAGAAAAAATTGATCTTGAGGGCAAGAATTTTAGGATAAAAGCTAAGATGTCTAACACAAACCTTAAGCTTTGATGGTTAAAAGGGGAAGCAAAATCTGAGAACCATCTCTTCTAGCAAGATCATAAATCTAAGTTCATGTCTTTTTGACCTAAGTTGGATATTCTATGTTAGACTAAAGCTATGAATAGGAAAACATCAACAATTTGGGGAAATTCGTTATGTAAAAACATGTCAACATCGACATGCTTGAGTATATTTTTCAATAGGTGATCGAAGCTGCATAAATGAGCCCACATTTCTCAACCTGCCATTTCAAGTGTCTAGATGTGTTTTCTTTTGAAGTCAGGAGAAAATGGATCAGATAATCAAATTTTCCTGGAAAAGATTTTGTAAAATAAAATATAAAATGGAAATAATATTAAATGGATTGACATTTAATAGAGGAGAGGGGACAACACAAAAAGGAAGGAAGCAAGAAACACTTATACTTGTTGTGGTAGAAGTGATGTCCTTTTTCTCTCAGCTGTAAACCTCTAATCTTGCTAATTACATTACTCTTTTGATAAGATTGAAGTCTTAGATTTATGGCAAACAATTCCACTTTTCCAAAAGAAATCATGTTTATAATTATTGAAATTAGTCTCTCTCTTACTAAACCTCATCATCCTTACTTGCTTTTTGATTATTTTCTCCGCTACATCACCTTACTCCTTGACAAATTTGCATTGTCTTATTTTTCCTGGAAATAGACTTCCACTTCCCAAGAATAGTCCTTTTCTCCACTCTTGCACATGTTTAGTTCATTGTATTACTGATATTCAAAACTACCTTTGTATATGTAAAAAGGCTGACACTCGATAAGAATGTGATTGCATAGCGCACAGAAGATAGAAAGTAGCCTTTTTAAAATTTTGTTCTTGGAGCTCTTGCTTAATGATGAGGATGGCAAAGTAGCTGTTTGGAATAATTGTGGCCAACCATAAGAAGCATACCACTTGATTCGCTCAATTTATCCAAATCGTAGTCCTATTTAAGAATGGACGTTTCTCATGATCCTAGAGAAACCTTGGCCTTGTTAACGCACATGTTATTGTCTCAAAATCCAACTCGAAGGTCGACATCTTGTGGTGAAGTTCCACCAATCCTATAATTTTTTTGACCGAAGATGGCTTAGGAGAATACCTTGAAGAATAGCATGATGGGTTCACCTTCTTGGGTTTGGACCTTAAGCTTCTTTATCTTATTTTCATTGTAGCAACACCCAATTTTAAGGATATTGTCTGTCCTAGTTTTAAACTCTTAATTTGAAGTAACATCTAACGAAGTTGATGGAGGTCAAATGAGTATATGGGCTCAATGATTTAAAGCTTGATGAACTCTCTAAGTGATTGACAAAAAGGCATATACATGACATGCCACCAATCTACCAAGATGATCAATTAATTCTTTGTTTCCTATTTGTAACTTAACCCTATACACCATCATGTTCCTTTACTTTTCCCATCATTTTACCCAACTTTATTTTTTTCCTTTTTTTGAACACATTTATTAGCACTTTCCTAAGAAAATTATAGGATATTATAGATTTTTATCTAGAAATTAGTAATTTCATAGTTAAAGACATGAATATATATAAACATGCATACACGCACATGCTCCCATGTACGCACACATGTACATGAAAGAGAAAATCTGGGTTATTGTTTGTTTGTTTGTTTGTTTGTTTTTTTTTTAATTTTTGGATTCTCCTTTTTCATACTCATCATGACTTCTTTTGCCCCAAAAATATTGTATTCTTATCTTCTTTGAGCTCACGCCAATCGATATTTGCAAATTTCTTTATTGTTTTGAGAATACCTTAATTTATTTTTGTTGAGCGTCCACCTAAAACTAATTAATAATAGTTGAAGGGGCCTAACTTGAATATAAGATCACAGGAAACCTAAAACTTAACAGATGTGGGATAACACCACTTAACACTTCCCTCACGTGTAGCCCAACTAGGACCTACACATGGACAACCTCACAACGGTTAGGCAGGAAGAATAGAACATGCTTGGCTCTAATACCATGTTAAGCATCTAACCTAAAGCCAATTGGCAATAGGTGTAGGGGCCTAACTTTAATATAAGAACGTAGGAAAACCAAGACATAAGAGATGTGGGATGACACGACTTAACTATTATAATTGGGCTTCTTAAGGCAAGGGGCTTGAACATCTCTATTGATTCATCATAAGCTATGGTCATTTCATACTCGACAAAACTTTTATTCAATCAATGATTCTCCATAAAATTTTTATTTTGGCAAGGTTGAGTTGAAGTTGAATTATGATGGGTTAAATAGTTAAGAAAGGGTATTGGAGAGTTGATGGAGGTTTTGAGAATCGTGGTGGTTGACACTATTTGTATTCTGTTGATGCAGGGTGGAGATGATAGAAATAGCTAGAACACAAAAAAATTGAAATAGTCGAGAAGATAACACTATAGAGATATTTAGGTTCTAGAAAGAACCCTTTGAGATAGAATAATAAAATAATAATCGAATACATTATAGCAACTCCCTAGATGCATAGATATAGGCTAGAACTCCTACTCCTACAAGGTTTACTATTCCTAGTAGAATACTAATTAAGCTTTAATCATAAAACTTATCCCAAACTAAAACTCTTATCCTAAATAATAATCTAATTAAACTAGAACAAAAGAATCCTAAGCAGAGATCTAAATGAATTACTTTATTCCAGTAGAATTTAAAATGAAACAAAACTCTTAATTATTAATGCTCCTGCATCATTCTCCCCTGGTTGAAAGATTGATAATATCTTTAGAAAAGACCTTAGGCACCTCTTTACACATTTCTGGATCAACTTTCCTCAATTCTTCCTCTGAAATCCAGGTACTTTCACAAGGTGGTTTTCCCAGCCATTTAACCAGGAACCTTTGATAAGTATTTCTCCTCCTAGATGTCATTTCTTTGACTTCGAGAACTTCTTGGACGATGTCATCTTGCTTGGTAAGAAGCTGGCCAACTTGTTCAGCAACTGTACATTGTTCTTCTTCATTAAATCCCTCAAATTTGTATAAATCTAAGACATTGAAAATAGGACTAATTTGCAAGTCAGTAGGCTACTCCAATAAATAGGCGTTCGAACCTAACTTTTTAAGCGCCTTACATGGCCCAAACTTTTTAGACTTTAACTTATTATAGGCACCTTTAGGAAACCTTTCTCTCCTCAAGTAGACCAACACCCAATCTCCTTTTTTGAATCCCTTAAAGCGCCTGTGTTGATTAGCTACCTAAGCATATGCCGCATTGCTAGCTTTCAACGCATCTTGGACTTCCTTATGAATGCTAAGAATGTGCTTAGCAAAAGCTTCCCCGTCATCACTCACCCTAACTTCTTGGGGTAAAGGCACTAAATCAAGCACATGTTGGGGTTTAAAGCCATAAGCAACCCCAAAAAGTGTCTTTTTAATGGTTCGATTAACTGAGTTGTTGTAAGCGAACTCAGTTTGCGGAATAATTGAATCCCAACCCTTCACATGATTTCTAACTAAATACCTTAGCAAGTTTCCCAAACTATGATTAAGAGCTTTAGTTTGACCACCCTTTTGAAGATGACACGTGCTAGAATACTTTAAATCTGTCCCTATTTTACACCATAAAGTCCTCCAAAAATGCCCCAAAAACTTAACATCTCTATTAGAAACAATAGACTTTGGAACTCCATGCAAACGTACTACTTCCTTGAAAAATAATCAGCAATGTGAGAGGCATCTTTGTTTTAGAACATGGAATAAAATGGGCCATCTTAGAGAATCTATCTATGACTTCAAAGATAGAGTCATGCTCCTTTGAAGTCTTCGGCAACACAAAATCCATACTCAAATGAATCCAAGGTGAATTTGGTTCTGGTAGTGGAGTATACAGGCCTGTATTTTGAGAACTTCCCTTACCAAATTGACAAACAGCACATCGCCGTACAAACCTACTCACATCGTTGAACATATGAGGCCAAAAATAGCGATCCGTGACCAAAGCCATTGTTTTGTCCCGGCCAAAATTTCCACCTAATCCATTCCCATGAAGCTCTCTTATGATTCGTTCTCGGAATCATCCTTTGGGAACGCATAATTGATTACCCTTAAATAGATATGCTTCATGCAATCTGTAGGGCAGCTTATCTACTGCTTTTAGTCCTTGCAAATCTTTCACCACCTGACTGAAATAGGGATCTGTTTGATATTGGTTTTTTAACTCCTCAAATCCAATAACTTGAGAACTCATTATGGTTAAAATCAAGGTTTGCCTACTCAAGGCATCTGCGACTACATTTGTTTCTTCGGTTTTATACTTCAAAGAGAAATTAAACTCATCCAAAAATGAACTCCATCTAACATGAGGACCATTGAGTTTCTTTTGAGAGTTTAAATACTTCAATGATTGATGCTTTGTATAAACAACAAATTCCTTAGAAGCCAAATAATGCTGCCAGTGTTGGATTGCTCTAACCAAAGCGTAGAACTCTAAATTGTAAGTAGAGTACCTACGTTTAGCATCGGATAATTTTTCAGTAAAAAATTTCAAAGGCCTCCCTTCTTGACTAAGAACAGCCCCAATACCATTTTGAGAAGCATCACATTCTACAACAAAAAGTTTAT
>JBBYHL010171728.1:2420-13238 GCA_038381835.1 Adansonia madagascariensis | reverse complement strand
TTCTTAACGAGAAAAATCTTTATGGAAGAAAATTAATTTTTGAAAGAAAAATGAAAAACTTATAAGAAAAATTAGAGTTTCAAAAACTGAATTAATATGAATTTAATGAAGGTATTTAAAAAATTTTAAAATTTTAAAGTTAGAAAGATTTTTGGTATTTTGGAAATAAGAAAATTCTAAAAATATGTCCAAATTTTATAAAAATGAATTTAATTTAACACATTAATCCAAATAAAATAATAATGATAAAAATTTGAAATTCAGAACAACTTTTACCAAAAAATCTTCTCGAGTGCGATACGGTACTTGTGAAAAATTCAAAATTAATGAATAAAATTCACAATTCGACACCTCGTGGTATAAAATGTACTTGTGAAAAATTCAAAATTGGTGAATAAAATTCACAATTCGACACTTCATGGTATAAAATGCCAATACAAAATTTTTGCCTTAAATATTTTTTATTTTTCAAGATGAGTATTTGCATAAATACTACACGGATGTCAGTGAAAATATATGATGGTCAATGCTCAAAATTTCGCTAAAAATCTCAAAAATTCTTGAAAATAAAAAATTTGACCGTGATATCTACACAAATAAATTTCAAAATTTCAAAAAAAATTAAAAACTGATTTTTTTACCTTCATACTTGTCTTATTGATTCGAGATTTGCTCTCAACAACCTTCGAAATTGCACTTTTCCCATTACATGCATATGCAGCCATTTACGCATAATTAGAAAGGTCTTAAAAATGCCCATTTTGCTTGGAGATCGAGCTCGATCAAGGCAATCATTAGACTCTCAATCTCGGATATGTGGCCCTACTGATAAAGGAGACTCGGATAAAATTAGATGTCTATACCAAGCAAAACCTAAAGGTTGCAAAAAAGTGTCAATGAACACTTTATCACGATCTGTGACCTCTCCATGAACCTATAAATAGATTAGATTTCAAACACTTTCTAACAAAAAAGTTTAATACTTGAGTAATTTGCAATCAGCAGAAGTAAAAAAAAAAAAAAAAATTGATTTGAGATGTTGACAAGGTGATCAAGGCTGCATTTCCCTTTCTCAAGTTACCCAGAAATCACACTTTATGACAAAGCAACCTTTAAAAAATTAAAAATATAAGCAAAATAGAGAATGAAGCCATCCATTTATAAAAGCCTTTTGTCAATTTAGAATAGAGGAACACTATTCATGATTTCTTTCATACGTATTGGGATAGTGTTGCTTGCTCAAACATTCTAGTTCGTGCTACATGCTAACTCGTGATCTTTGCAAATGTACAAAAGCCTTGGAGTTAACCAACATATAATACTGAGCTTAATATAGTCCAAATTACCAGTAAGGCCGTGTTTTGCTCAACTATCTCTTCAAGAGCTGGTAGATATTTCCCAAACAGATCTGTAACACCATCTTGAGAGTTTGTGGTTCCATCTTTAGGGAACAATTTGGCAGCAAAAACAACTCTGCTTCTTCCTCTTGACACAGCCCAAAGTGTTAGTAAAACTGCAAGATTCAAATCAGAACAAAAGCAGCCAAATAACGAAGAAGAAGAGTAGCTTGTTTAATTATAGTTGCTCTATTATTCTAAATGAATTACTAAATCAAAGAAAGGCTATAGGTGCAAAAGACTCGAATTGCAACGAAAGAGAGGAACTCCTAGTGGTTTTCCGCATGTGAAACAAATAAGAAGATTCCTAAACAAATAAGAGGATTCCTAGATACCAGATTAAAATAAGATAGACTTATTAGCGAGCTTGATCTCAACAGGACTGGCTGTGTTTGTTAAATATAGTGTCATTAGCGAAGTGAAGTTGCTGCTGGCAGGCGCTGCTTTAAAGATGGATTCTCAATAGCAACAGCAGTAGCAGTGGTGAATGTGTAATAACAGTTAGATGAAAAATAAAAATCACAATCATTCATAATGTAGTCAACTGATGATTTCAAGTTAACCGGGGGTAAGCAAATAATCAGTTCAATAAAGTTTTTGAAAACTGGATTAATCAAGACATTAACTTTTTGGAACTTAAACTGGCCAACAGATTACGATCAGTGTTGCAAAGGTGTAAGGCGTTCTGTAAGCGCTAGAACATTTATATTGCTTGAGATGCAAAGCGGAAAACAAAAATGCTCACCTTAGCGTAGTAAGGCCAAATATGCATACAAGTGCCTCTATATATATTTATAAAATAAGCTTTATATATATAATTGTGGTTATAAACTGAAAAGAGAGGTCTGGTTTGTCCAATGAAGCATGCAAAAATTTCTTTTTCTTTTTTTTGTCCAATATGCATGATTCGTCATAATCTCACATTTTTGTTGAATAGGCAAACATTGAGAAGTCGCAAGTTTGATATTGTATGCTTCTTTTACTACTAAAGGTACCGTTAATGAAAAATTAAAAATAAATTACATTAAAGAGAATTTCAATTAAGGGAGCATTTTTTTTTTTTTTTTTGCGCTGTCTACTGCCTTATAAAAAAGGTTGCATAGGCACACTAGCCATGTACTTGATCAAATGTTCCTCGCCCGAAAGTGTCTAAGACATCTTTGTTGTCCATGCCAAGGCGCAGCCCCTCAGGGCATAGACTTAAATATTAATTAGGATAACTGCCTAATAAACTTAAATGTGTCCATTAATTCAGTCAATAAGTTCAAAACCCAAATATTAATAAGTAGATTCCTACGCCTAAACCAGATACATTAATAAGAGTCAGATTAAGATCAAAGCAAGCCATGCTAATCATTTCTCTTTTCTGTTTAATCATTATACAAAATAACTGTACATTTAATATGGCTAGCAACGTTGGTGCTAAATAAAGATTCACAAAACAAGAAAACTACATGGCAGTAAGGGGACTGAACATTCTCGTCCCAAAAAGAGAAATTGAAGATTTTCACAAACAAAAGAAGCAAATGAAATTATAAAATCTGCTGAAATAGAAGAAAATAAGGAAAAGAATGCTAATTCTAATTGAATAGTTATGTAGATGCTTAAGAAAATCAATCAAAAGTTCACAATTAATTGCGTAATCAAATTTTGATAAGAATCAACACGCTATAAAACTGAAAACAAGGTAGTACGTTTTTTTGCCAAAAATTAGTATCATTTAAATGTGGGAGAAGAAAAATTAGAAGTAGTAAGTCTATTCTAATTGCCAAAGTAATTGATACAAAACCTTTGATAGAAATGAGAAATCAGCAAATCCAACAAATTGAAAGCATTTATAATCGAGAAGTGAAAAAAGAAAAGAGAAGAAAGAAAAAATAATAAAAGATTATATTCTCAATTTTAAGATAATGGAAGACTCCAAGTTCCATAAGAACTGTTGTTGATATGTCTTTAGGATGACCTATTTTTTCTAATCACTTTATTAAACATGTGTTAGTGGTTAGTTAAAGTAGTGCCCAGTTGAAGTGTCGAATAATAAGACTTCATTACACGTGTTTTAGGGATATTAGTACTTGATTTTTAGGAATATTATGGTGAACAATATCTGTCAGTTATACTATTTTGAAAGGTGCATAGTGATAAGAATCATCTATAGATATCTCCTACATATCTTCTCAAGAAAATATGATTGATTTTAATTCCAGAAAAGTCAATTTTTGACATGGTATTGTAGCCTTTGGCTCATTCCTGAGAAAATCCAGATCTGCGTCATCCTTTCTTGGCGGAATTTCTTCTCTTCTGTTCATCCTTTCCTGGCAAAATTTCTCTTTTGTTCATCCAATTCCAAAGTCCTTTTTACCCTTGCCTCTTCTTATTTGTTGTTTAAGTAATACCACCGAAACCAATCCTACTTTGGAGACTATCGTGACAAAGAACATGGCCGTTTCAGTCACTGCAATAGGAGATTTGCAAAACATTCAACCAACTTATTGATTGAAGGGGAAGAATTATTTTGAGTGGCCACAGCTAGTCCATACATTCTTGACAGGTCGAGGGAAATTAAGTCACATGATGGGCACAGCATGGGATGAACAAGACTCCATGGTGATGCCATGATTATGGAATTCGATGCTTCCAGAGATTAGTGATCATGTATGTTCCTTGCCGCTGCCAAGGAGACTTGGGATGCTATAAGGCAGACGTATTCAAAGGTTAATGATGTTGGCTGGATCTGTGAAGTTAAAATGAAAATTTCAGCAACCAAACAAGGGAATCGATCTATTACTAAATGTTAGAGTCTCTTACAAGGTTTATGGCAAGAAATGGATAACCATCAATGCATCTAGATATGTTGTAATGAGGATGCTGCAATCCTGAAAAGGTTCATAGAAAAGGATCATATCTACGACTTTATAGCAAGCCTCAATGCCGAGTTTGATGCTGTGAGTGCAGATTTTAGGAAAGGAGGATTTGCCTTCTTTAAATGAAGCAATATCTATTATTTGAGCTGAAGAAGGATGAAGTAGTGTTATGCTTGAGACATCGATGGGTGATGGATCAGCTCGTCACCAAAGCTACAAGTTTAAGGATTCTAAAGTTTTACAGCTGACTAAATGTGGTAGCAAACAATCAGACTCATCCAAGTCTTCCAACAGAGACTCTCTTTTGTACATACTGCAAGATTCATCGCCACACAAGGGAGAAATGCTGGAAACTCAATGGCAAGCCCTCAACCACTAATCGAAATACAAGTGACAAAAGACAAGCACACATGGTCAATGCTTATTCGAAAAATGAAGGAAACATACAAGGTTCAATCCCTATATTCAACAAGGATGAGATTGAGAAATTGAAGAACTTTTTGGGGTCACTTGAGAAACCATCCTTGGCAGGTACATATTCATTGGCGTTTACAAGTATCTCTTCTTCTACTTGCGTTGCTAATGTCTCAGAAAAAATTCCTCCAATGATGTAGGCTATATATTCTGGAGCCACGGATCACATGACATGTTCTTCCAACTATTTTTCTTCCTATACCCTTTTGTCTAGCCATAGAAAGATTACCATTGCTGATGGGTTAATAATCACTATAGCAAGCCAAGGAGATACTCTTTTAAGTCATTTCCCTTATTCTAAAAAATGTTCTCCATGTTCCTAAACTTTTTGCGAATCTTATTTCCATTAAAAAACTTACTAAAGATTCCAAATGCCAAGTAGCTTTTTTTCCTTCACACTATGTCTTTTAGGAGCAGGATACGAAGAGTATGATTGGACATGCTAGTGAGAGAGAGAGCCTTTACTACCTGGAAGATCAACGTGGAATCTAGAGTTGAGATTCTCCTATCTACGTCATTCATTTCCAAGTCTGTCATGTCCAATAAAGACAAGGCTTTATCATCATCGTTTAGGTCACCCATGATTTTATGTTAAGTTACTGCTTCCATCATTATTCCAAGGGTTAGTTGTTCAGTCTTTCAACTGTAATGATTGTGAATTGGCAAGACACAAACGTACCTCTTTTTCAACTAGCAATGCAAGAGCCCTTACTCCTTTTTCTCTTATTCATATTGATAAATGGGGACCATCCACGGTTCCTAATATTTCAGGTGCTAAGTGGTTCGTATGTTTCATTGACGACTGTACTAGAGTAACGTGGATTTATCTTTTGAAAAATAAGTCAGATGTCAGTAGTACGTTCCCCCGATTTTACTACATGATCGAAACACAATTTTATGCGAGAATTAAATGATTTTGTTCCGATAATGCTAGAGATTTTTTTTAATTAAACTCTCTCTCCATTTCTTCAAAAAGAAGGGATTATTCATGAATCCTCTAGTGTTAACACACCAACAAGGGCTTTTGATTTTAAGAAACCAATCGATATTCTCACAAAAATGTTTCCAAATTTCAGCTCCTTAAGCAATCTTACTCCTAGAGTCTTTGAAAGTGTTACCTTTGTTCATGTTCACTCTCAAAATAGGGGAAAACTTGATCCACATGCTCCTCAGTGTGTTTTTATTGGGTATTCTTCCACGCAAAAAGGATATAAATGTTTCCATCCTCCTAATAGAAAAGTCTTTGTTTCAGTTGATGTTACTTCAGTTGAAAATGAATCTTTTTATCAAAATTCTTATCTTTAGGGGGAGACAATAAGAGAAGATAAAGCAAAGGACCTGGATATGTTTCTACTTGATTTTCCTAGTCAGCCATTAGTTTCAACCAATCCTTTCACTACCGATTCCTTCAATACTGAGAACACTCTTGCTTTTATTGAATCAGTTTCAAATGTTCCGATTGTGTCTAAGTCCAAGTCTATTGCGTTCGAGTCCACACCATTAGTTGGTTCACTTAGGTCATGTGGAATGATGAAAGATAAGGGAAAACAAGATGATACTTAACCACTATAGACGTATTCTAGGAAGAAAGTACCTATCTCTCAACCTGTGCAAGTAGAATCTCCTATTCGAGCAACTGGTCAAAATCTAGAAACAGTCTCCAAGTCTACAGCCAGCCAACATTGCTCATCCCATTGATAATGAACCAGTGCAACCAAGTGATAATGACCTACCAATTGCTCTGAGGAAAGGAACCTGAACTTGCACAAAACATAAACTATACCTGTTCATGACCTACCAAAACCTATCCAAAGCCACAGAGCCTTTCTTAGTAATCTTCACACAATCCTTTCTTGAGAAATCTATCTAAGGCAGTAGGAGACAAGTGGGAGAATGCTATGAAAGCTGAGATGGAAGGTCTAGAAAAGAACAAAACAAGAGAGTTGGTCGAATTGCCAAAAGGAAAGAAGGTTATTGGCTGTCGATGGGTTTTTTCATGAAGCACAAAAGATTGGTTGCCAAAGGGTATATTCAAACTTACAACATTGATTATCTTGGGACATTTGCTCCTGTTGCAAAGATGAATACAATACGGGTCCTGTTGTCATTGATCGCTAATTTTGGGTGGAACTTGCAACAGTTTGATGTAAAAAATGCTTTTCTTCATGGTGATTTAGAATAGGAAATTTATATATGGAGGTTTCTCCTAGTTTTAAATCTAAAGCAAGAATGGTGTGCAAGTTGAAGAAGGCTCTCTATGGACTTAAGCGATCACCAAGGGCTTCGTTCGGAAGATTTATGAATGTAATGACTACCCTGGGTTATAAACAAAGCCAAGGAAACCATACTCTATTTGTAAGGCACTCAAAGTCAGGGGAGTGACAGTCTTGTTGGTATGTGTAGGTGACATTATTATGACAAGTAGTGATACAGAGGAAATGCACAATTTAAAAGAGTGTCTTCTAAAAGAATTTGACATCAAATGGCTTGGGAAGCTAAAATACTTTGCAGGTATTAAAGTAGCACGTTTAAAACAGGAAATCTTTATTTCACAGCAGAAGTATGTACTTGATTTGTTGAAGGAAACAGGGATGTTGGGCTGTAAGCCTATTTATAGGCCTATTGAGTTCAATCAGAAATGATGTGATGCTCCATATGATTCTGTTTCGGAAGGTTAATCTATTTGACACATACGAGACTAGACATCGCATTTGCTTTGAGTGTAGTCAGCCAATTTATGCACAATCCTAAAGAAATGCATCTTAAAGCTGTACACATAATTTTGCAATATCTGAAGGGTAATCTTGGTAGAGGAATCTTGCTCAAGAAAAGAGGAAGCATGACTTTAGAAGCCTATACTAATGCAGACTATGCAGGACCATTAGTTGATAGGAGGTCAACTTCAGGTTATTGTACATTCCTAGGTGGAAACCTACTGACTTGGAGAAGTAAAAAGCCAAACGTGGTAGCAAGATCAAGTGCAAAGTCAAAGTTCAGGTCAATGGCACTAGGAATATGTGAATTACTTTGGTTGAAAATAGTTCTTGATGATCTGAAGATAAAATGGGAAGTCTAATGACAACAAATCGGCAATCAGCATTGCACATAACCCAGTGCAACACGATGAACCAGACATGTTGAAGTGGATAAACATTTCATCAAGGAGAAACCAGATAGCGAGCTTATCAGTACTCCATTTGTTTCGACAAAGGATCAACCAGCAGATGTACTTAGAAAGAAGCTGCCGAGTGATGTGTTTCAAGATCTTGTTAACAAGCTTGGAATGGAGAATATCCATTCACAAGCTCGAGGGGGAGTGTCGAATAATATGATTTTGTTCCCTGATTTAATCCCTTATTTTTAGGGATATTAATCCCTGATTTTTAGGAATATTATGGTGAACAATATCTGTCAGTTATACTATTTTAAAGGGTGTATAGTGATAAGAATCATCTATATATATTTCCTATGTATCTTCTCAAGAATATATGAATGATTTTAATTCTAGAAAAGTTAATTTTTGACATGAAGTAGGGACTAATTTTTAGGAAGTTGATTAGTGTTGTTAGTCACGTTTTCATATACTTTATCAGGGCTAAATTAGTAGACCATAATCTTTAGTTTTTCTTATTCGTTCATGTATATAAAGGCATGATTTGTTTCAATGAAACACATACATTTGCATTTCAATTCTTCTTATCTTTGTTCCAGTGTTCATCATTTTCTTTCTTGAGTCACTCCATTATAAACAACCTCAAAGAATAACAAAAATGAAGAATAGAAAGTAAGTACAAATATGCCCACAAGTTGACATTGATGTTAGGAAAGCAGTAGATGTAAGTATATAAAGGTTAGGATCTGTTGAAGATGTGAAAACATAATAAGGGGATACTTTCAATCAATATCCAATACATAATGTGTGTATATATTTTTATATATGTATGTGCGTATATATCAAATAATAGATATTGAATTGGTTATCCAGTGAGTCCAAGTGGATAAATTTGGAAACCATAATGGATTGCAAAGCTCAATAAAACTTTTTGATTAAGACCTTAATCAAAAATTGAACCCTAAAATTCAACTATTAAAAAATGTTGTTAGTAAAGTAAAACAACCTGTAAGGGGCAACCGCTTGAAAAAAGTCACCATTATTGAGGTTAAGATGCAAATCATCAGGTTAAGTTAGGGTTAACTCCATCTTTGGTCTCTTGCACTTTGATTTCATTGACCGGTCAAAATTTGTAGAGAACTTCAAGGCCCATAACAAAAGAAACAGTACCAAGTATAAAGTTAGAGCAAAACCACCAAACTGAATAATGATCAAACAGCAAAGTATAGGAAATGATAAAACCATCTTTAACTAGATATAATATCTTGTTACTAACTGATAAGAAACTTCATCAAAATGAATCTCTTATTGTATAAAGCTAACGACTGAATTACATCATATTGTTGCATTATAAGGAAGAAAATGTACAATAAAAGATATTGATCACGATAAAGCTATGTAAACCAAACCGCTTTGATGAGCATGTTTTTCTATTTTCAGTTATCACCAAAACAATTGGTTAAAGTAGCAAACAAACGTTACAATCTGATTTAGATAAATTGGTTCTTAAATTTAGAAAAAAGAACAAAGTAGAAATATGGAAGTTGATAAAAGATGAAATTTAAATGTACTTTGCTAGGTGCAGAGGGTTCTTTTTTATGGAGTGAGGAAACGTTGCAAATCAATAAAACGAAATTTTGCAATAAGATAAAGGACAGGAAGATCATACTAGACCCTAAAAAACATGTGCAATGTCAAGTGGTGGTGACAAAGGCTAATATGACAAAAATAATTAAAACATGATACGACACAAATACACGAATGTCTCAAAATTGATAAAATATGAATTATTAAAGTTGCAAAATTTATATAAAAATAAAATACCTTAAACACGATTATAATACGATAAAATAAACGAACATGAAATGGCTAAACAAATTGCTAGGTCTAATGCAAGAGTGATGGAAGTAGCACATGAACCACAACAGTCGACTACTTCATGGGGAATTGTATGTGATAGTGATAGCAATAGCGCTTGAAACCATAATAATCAACTACTCCAGTAGAAAAATGGAAGTGACAAAAGAGGCAAACCACAACAGTCGACATCTCCATACGGAGAACTTCTATATGGGAAAGAGACAAAAGTGGTACATAAAACAATAATGGTTGACTTTTCCCTTGGGAGAACTTATAAATGAGAGACTGATAGAAATGGTGCATAAAACAACAAGGATCAACTTTTCCATTAAGAGAGAGTGATGAAAGTGACACATGAGACCACAACTTCAACTTCTTCGTTATATGAGAACTTTTGGATAAGAGAATTTATACGACGCATGAGAACACAACAATCAAATTTCCTATTATATGCGAATTTATATGTGAGAGTAACAAAAATAGTGCATAAGACCATAGAGATCGATTTCTCCATTATATGAGAACTTGTAAATGAGAGAATGATAGAAATGACGCATGAGACCAAAATACCCAACTTTCCCATTATATTAGAACTTGTATGTAAAAGTAATGAAAATGATGCAAGAAATCACAACACTTGACTTCTCCATTATATGAGAAGTTGAGAAAGGTAGAGTAAAAGAAGTAATGCATGAGACTAAAACGGTCAATATTTTATAGGAAAGACTTATATGAGTAACAAAAATGGCACATGAGACAACAAACAACTTCTCTATAAAGAGAACTAATATATGGAAGAGTAATGGAAGTGACACACAAGGATTAAAATAGCAGTATAACGGTCGGTGGAGATTCAACTCCAGATGGTGGAAAAATACGGCAATGCTGCCATTGGAATCTAGGTTTGCTACCAGATTCTAGATTTGGGTTGAAGCTATAGAGAGAGACAAAGAGGTAGAAAAATTAGAGATAAGAGGAAAACTAGAGTTGAAATTTTTTTTAATTTGTATAGGGTACAAAACCCTTCTATTTAGGAATAAGGGGAGGGAAGACAAGATAGAAAGATAGAAAGAAAAAGAAGGAAAAGAATAAAGAAAAGAAAGAAGAAAAA